>CM076582.1:861410165-861708597 GCA_034641835.2 Pinus albicaulis
ATTGATCATTTTTATTCATAACACTATTTATTTCGAGTGGCATTCCATCCAGGTCATGAATTTCATCCAAGTTATCAGGATCTGAACTACCTACTGCATCCTCATTAGGAATCAAGTGTTCTTTTTGTATCTTGTTCTTTTGAGCTATACCATTCATAAGCTCAAAATAAGTTCGATAATTAGGTTGGCATCCTTCATTTGTAATCGTACTTAATAGATCAAAAGTATGATCCACCATGCCTGATTTGATGTTGCCATCAATCAATGATGTGTATGTTACTTGGTTAGGCTATAAGCCTTTCTCCTTCATTTTATCAATGAACATTTCAGCCTCTTCTAGTTTTCCTTCCCTGCAAAGTCCATAGATCAGTGCACTGTAAGTGTAGACACTTGGAGAATAGCCCTGCTTTACCATTTTGTCTAATACTTTATATGCAAGATCAATGGCACCAGCTCTACATATTCCATCAACAAGCATGGTATAAGTCACTAGGGAGGGAGCTAACCCTTCCCCCAACATCTTACCAAAGACATTATCTGCCTCAAGCACCCTGTTTTCTTTGCACAATCCTTTAATTAGTGCATTATGAGTGTATAGATTTGGTTCACAACCATTTTCAACCATCTGTTTCATCAATGCAAGGGCAAAGTCAATTTTTCCACACTTGTAATACCCGTCTACTACAGCTGTGTAAACTACTATACCAGGAGCGATGCCCTTCTCGAGAAGCTCATTGAACAACTCACAAGCTTGTTGTATCTTTCCTTATTTGCAAACTCCATTGATGAGTACAATATAAGTAAATTCATCATGATTACAATGTTTTTTCTTCATTGAGTAAAAAATACTTAAGGCAATATCTATCTGACCCTCTTTACTAAATCCATCGAACAGAGTATTATATGTCACACTATTTGGGATCAAACTTCTTTGTAGCATAGTGTTTAAAAGCAACACTGCTTTACCCACCTTCCGTACTTTACATAGTCCATTTATCAGCTCATTATAGGTACGAACATTAGGTTTGCAGCCACTCTTTTCCATTCTATCGAGAATCTCAAAAGCATAATTGATTTTATTTTCTTGACAGTGCCCATTAATAAGAACATTGTAAGTGACCATAGTAGGAACTAAGTCTATTTTCAATATATTGTCGAACAGTTCACATGCCTCTTCTAGTCTGATTTCTTTACACAACCCACTAATCAATGTTGTGTAGGTATGGATGTTTGGCATGGAACCATTTTTCTTCATTTCATCAACAATATCAAATGCTTCCTATGTCTTGCCTTCATCACAAAGAGCTGTGACAAGCATTGTGTAGGTATGGACATTCAGGCTGATCCCTTTCTCATTCATTTGATCCAGCAAATCAAAGGCTTCCTGAAGGAAATGTGGTTAGTATTACATAGGCCCCTCCAGCAATTTTAACCTATATTTTGATAAGGATTATGCTCCTAAAGTATACCCCAAAAAGCTCAAAAGAAAGGCAGCAATAGAAGACTGATATCTTTCACCTCAACCATTCCTTCTAATAAAATCTAGAAGATACAACATGTATAATTTGGCAACCTCTTTTGGTACTTGTGTTCTTCCTTTTTTGTATGATTAATTACATTGCTGACCTATTATGCTCATGTCAATTGGTATCAAACCTCACTTTTAGGGATTTTTGGAGTTCTGCAAAAATGATCATTTGTTATCACCCAGAAAACCTTTGGAAAGAATGTAATCCAAGAGTCAATATAACCACTAGGGGATGTATACTTAACATAGAATCCACCCTGTCAAATTTGAGTGTTAAATCCTGCACTTCTACAAGAAGGTCAACACTGGGCAGATTTCCATCTACATATAGCTTTAGGTTGATACCAAAAACACCATATATAGCTCAATTATGCACAAGGGGACTGAAATGTTAAGCCCTGCAAGTCAAATAAGAGGATTGAACTCATGATTAAAATAGGAACTTGAAATTTTTGAGCAATTGTCAGCATCGGTATATGATGCTAGATTCAGGTAGAAAGCACACATAAGATGGAGGGTTCTTGAGCACTGGTGTTGAGATGGATTTCCATCATACTAAGTGAAAGCTAGGTTCTCTGCTCTTATTTTGAATTCTAATTGAGGAATGCATGCATTTGTCATCATCTATTTCACATTTGTATCATGATTGGATATATCTGATGCGGTGGTTTACCCCATTATATTTCTGGAAATGACCAAATTATGAGATCCCCTTTTGCCCAACTGTAGGCCTTTTGTAGCATATAATATATATACATCAAAGTATATTGTGTCATAATTTTATACCATGATCCTAGAGATTGCACTTTCTCTGATCTGGGAAAAAATTCTTTCTTTTTCTGTTGATAAGTTGTAAACAAGCAAACACGTGAAACTTGGATGTGGACATCAAGACTTAACAAGGTGATGGTTCCCTTTGGAAAGTTCCTCATAAATCAAGGGCATGTCAAACAT
This sequence comes from Pinus albicaulis, assembly GCA_034641835.2. Classification (NCBI taxonomy): domain Eukaryota; kingdom Viridiplantae; phylum Streptophyta; class Pinopsida; order Pinales; family Pinaceae; genus Pinus; species Pinus albicaulis. Next base: position 861,412,648 of record CM076582.1, read on the forward strand.
TGGTTTTGAGTAAAGCATCAAATTGATGTAGTCTTTAATATATTTTAAACATGTCTGCAATGTGCACAGTGTTTCATATCAAATTTAGAAATAACATTGAGTAAGAGATGAATTTTTTACATACAAAGACATTAATTTACTTCCCAATTTACCAATTGTTTCAACCCAGTGATGAATGGTTAAATTCAAAGGGAACCAGTACTGATATGCCGAAGAGCACATACTTTGAGGAAAAGATTAATCCATTAATCAAATATACATATATATAAATAACATCACATTGGAATTTACTCAAAGATTTCTTGGTAAGAACTATAATTGATACATCAGGTTGGAAAATCTTTTGATTTATCCTTGAGTTTGCACATTAATTTCGACAGACTCCTTAGCATTGATGGATGTGGGGGAAGCCCATAATCTATTTTCATTGATAAGGCACATTGCCCAATTCTCCTCTTGAGTTGGAGCTAAAGGTATTAGGGATTATTTCTCTGCCATTATGTGAGATTGTATGTTGTAAGTAATGTAGTATCACCTACGAGTTTTGCACACACAAGTGTGGACATGCAAACACAAATAAGAATGAGATCATAGAGTGGATTTCTTAATTTGTTTATGCAATGTCTCATTTGTTAGAAGTTATTGAGCTATAATATATCTAATTTCCGAATATGACCATTATCCCAAACATGCCACCATAATGGTCATTTTACCATGATCGTTCAAGATAAAATGAGCAACGTTTCACACTTTCGTGGTCACTCTTCCTATTGTTTCATTTTTAATTATTTTTTATGTCATGAACTACATAAAAAGAATCAATATCCAAAAATAGGAGGTTGAGGGTATTTTTTTTTTTTTATATTTTTATGATGTAATATATGTTTTCATGTGTGTATTATTTTACATGCCAATATGGGTTTCGACAAAAACTGCATTGTTATATTATAGATATAGGAGCTTCTTTTGGAGTCATGATCAATATAATGAGGGGAGATACATCATCTTCTACCACATAAAAACCCCACAAAATGGTTGTAACTCTAGTATTTATCAATTCTTCGGTGACATAGTTTCTCATCTCGATTAATATATTGCATTGAAAGAAAATATTCTTATAGATCACATAAATTTACATCTTTATCATTAGATGTATGAGAAAAATAATTATTTGAAAGCAAATGAATTTGTTGATCATATTTTCCAAATCTATATTTTCTTAAATCTATCATTTTTTACTATAGGAATTATCATTTGTATGCTCTTATCTTATCATAATATAGATTTTTTGAACCCATTATGAAAACATTAATGTTCATAATGTGTTTTTGGCTTATTTTGAATAGTCATTTTCTTTTTAAGATTTTGTGCTTGTGTGTTAGACTTAAACCCAAACAAAAATAAATCACCATATTACTCCCATTGCATGCAAGTGTTGGTTGTACCCATGTGGACAATAGGACGTCCCTTAATTGAATAGAATAAATCATGATTAAATATAGGGCCTACAAGATGTTTTTCAAAGGGAATGGATGGTGGGAGATCTCAACTAGTGATAGATGGAATATTTTAATGAGATTTTCTTCTTTGCTATGGGAAAGGATTACCTCATTTATTTTTTCATAGTTAAGTTCTAGTCACACCCAAGAATATATAGACTGCATCCATCCTAAGAAACTATAATGACCCCCTGACACAAACACAAATTTTGAGGTAGTTTGTAACAAGAATTTGGCACATGAATGGAATTCAAAGAGATAATATAGAGCATGATGTAGGTTCAAAGGTAACATACCCCCCGAGGCATAAATAAGACATGTATACAAACCTACACATGTTTATCCAGGATAAAATGAAAGGCGCATACACACATATGCATAGTTTCAGAGGTAAGAATAGAATGTGCTTAGAAATTGAAGCGCACAATAAGACTAGTTCTTTTTATTTTCAAAAAATCTCAAGAGTTGGAGTATTTTTCAATCCATAGTTTTGACATGATGAATCCAATGTGTTCAACATATACACTAGTCATACAATTTTTTTTTTTTATGGATTGAAGGGCTATGTCAATTACAATACAACAGTGGAAATTTTATTGTGCACTTGTTTTACTAGATATAGTATACCCAACTATTATAGTTGTAATTGTGTGGCAGGTTTATGAAGAGTTTGCATGTTTAAACTTTGAAAGGAATGGTTTGCATGCGATTTTTACTAGGTTATATATCTATAGTGTGCAATGCACCAGACCTCCAAAGAACCCGAGGGAAATCAAGTGCAAAAAAGCCAAGGACGACAGGATCGTATCAGGGATAGGGTCTTGTTTTCAAAGTAAAGCAAGCAAGGTATCAAAGTTAAGCAAGTCCAGTTATGTAATTCATAGAGGGAGGAAAAAACTTTAAAGAGGATTTCATTTAAATAAACGATTCGTTATTCCTTCTTCTATTATCTACGCAATTATGTTTTGTGTCTTGATCATTTTATATTTTTAGGTTGATAAAGATGGTGATTTGAAAGATCTTGAAGCACTCTTAAAAACATTATTAGGCCAAGATATTAGAACTAATAACCGAAAAGAATTAGGTCCATCACCTTCAAATCCAAATGAAAACACAAATGTTATAACCATAGTTACATCATGTGTAAAAAGATTCCACATCCAAAAATAGGAGGTCGAGGGTATACTTAATTTTTTTAAATATTTTTATCGAAGTGTCAGAAGACCGACACTTTAGACATAGGAAAAGCGACGTATTTTTTTTTATATATATTTCTACCATTTCATTGCAAAAGCGATGCCTTGTAAACGTCGGAAGTGTGATGCCTTACATTTTCGTCGGTCTTGTGACATTTGGCACGAAACGTCAGAAATGCAACGGTGCCAACATATTTGTCGGTCTTGCGATGTTTGGCACAAAATGTTGGAAATGCGACGTTGTTGACATTTTTTTCGGTCTTGCGACGTTTGGCACAAAACATCGGAAATGCGACGGTGCTAACATTTTCGTCATTCTTGTGACATTTGGCACATAACGTCCAAATTTTGACGTTTGTTTGAAAAACTTATAAGCGTCAGAAATGTGACAGTTCCGTATCGTCGAAAGACCGACAGTTGTGGCTCATCGGAAGACTGACGCTTACAAAATGTCGGAATAGCGACGATTTGGAGAACGTCGGAAGAGTGACAAAAGTCTGGAAACGTCGGAATAAGTGTCGCTCTTCTGACGCTTTATTGAAGTGTCGGAATTTCAACGTAATGGGTAACCACGTTTTCCCCCGCCTCAAAATGTCGCTCTTGCGATGCCTATGTGTAAAAATAGCGACGAATTGGTCGTCGGAAATTGGGCCAAATGTGCTAGTGCCATTTTGCTAGGCACACAGTGGACTAATGTAGGTAAACATTTATTTTTAACATTTTTTACTTTTTGAATGTTTTTGTCATGCATTATGAGATCTAAACTTATGACGTTTTTATAGATTTGGGTCCTTAGAGAACACTAGACATGTCACCGATCACGAGGATGGTAGCTCGCCCGTTGGAGGACATTCCCTACGAGGATGAAGTAGACCAATTAGACGAGATAGAGCAGAAATTGGTAGGCCTCATGAGAGGCATCCCAGAGTATGCTACCTTTGATGATATTCCTCTTCACTTTCAGAGGCATATAGTCAGGTTCCACGCAGACTGTGTCACTTACTCTGGTGAGTGATCCGAGCGATCACCTACTATCATGAGCACCATGTGGGTGGATAGTATCCCTCTATTTACATTTTTGTACTGATGTAGTCTGAAAGAGCCATTTTTGTCACTGAACACATATTTTTTTATATTTTGATGTAACACATTTGACGCACTCAATATATATATATATATATATATATACATATGCATGTTTCTATGGCTACTTGTGTATCATAATGATGTATTGGTTTTGACATGTTTTATATATGTCTATCTAATACATGATTGGCTAATGTATCTGTTAATGTTTTTAAACATCTTGGAATATGTTGCTATGTAATAAAATCAAAAAGCCTTTCCAATAATCGAACACGCAAATACATACGCAACATTTGAGGATTCCGAATAGAATAATGGCCATTTAATTGTAACACAACGAGTTGTGAGACTAATTTAACAACCAAATCTCTAATCCCAAGATCAATTGTATCTGATAATATTTCAATAACTGCACTATTTTAGGAAATATTGTTAGTTGTTCGACCCAAACAAATACCTTGCAAATTAATCAACTCGTCATCAGGGGCAAAGAGTGCCCATGCCGTGGAAGTTAAATTATGTGTGTTATGTCAAGCACCACCAACAAAACTGATGTAATGATTCGACAACATCTACAAAACAAATGGAACACAAGGTGAGCAGAGGAAACATGTCTGCAAGGTAAACAATCACACCAAAAATCCAATCAAAGCACACTAATGTACAAAGCATCACACTCATGATCAAGCATAATACTTCTTTAGATAGAGCCCATTTCAGGACTCAGCTAATTGGTTTCCTTCATAGTCTACCAGATCATAGGCACCTCTTTCCAATACTCATTGAATGATATAGGGCTCATGCCACATTGGCTCGAGCTCCCCGACTCCTAATTTATCATGGGCTTGGTTGTAAACTAGGACCAAGTCACCTTTAGAGAAAACACAAGGATTGATAGATTTGTCATATTGAGCTTTAACTTGTATCTTTTGTGCTTAAATGACTAAATAATCAAGTCTTTGGGTCTCATCGAGATGCTCGAGGTAAGGCAAACCTTCCTCTTCTAGTGAAGTACCAGGAAGTAGTTCGATGACTAGCTTAAGAGAAATAATTTCACACTCAATCGAGAGTGTGGCATCTAGACCATACACTAATTGGAAAGGTGTGAATCTAGTGGCAGTCTTAGAGGAAGTTCACTAAGCCCACAATGTTTAGAAGAGCATGAGATTCCAATCTCGTTTGTGTTTCCCAATGGTTAGTTGAAACATGGTTACCAAGAATTTGTTGATAGCTTCAACCTGGAAATTGGCCTGTGGATAATAATGAGTGGGGCTATCGTGATGTAACCCAAATCTAGAAATGAGCTCTGTCATCATAGGATTTCGAAAATAAGAGCCATGATCAGTGACAATCACTTTCGGGACACCAAACTGAGCTATGACATGATTAAACAGGAATTGTGCCACAGTTGGACCTTCATTATCATATGTAGGAATATCTTTGGCCCATTTAATGAAATAATCGATGGAAATGATAATATAACCATGCCCCTCCCCCCTAACGAGCGAGGTTTATAGGTCATGAAATCTATGCCCCATTTCGAAAATGGTCTGATGGTCACAATTGGGTACAAGGGTGAGGGTGGGGTGTGCTCCTTTCGAGAGTAAATTTGGCAGTCATGTAATTTTTGAAATGTAACAATTCAATCTTTAAAGATATACAACCAAAAATATCCTGCGCGAAGGAATTTTTGGGCAGTAGCATAACTGAACATGTGACTGCAAGCCCCAGAATGGCAGCCAATGAGAAATTTCTCATCTTCCTCGAGATTCAAACATCAACAAAGGATGGATTCAACACCAGTGCGATACAAAGTGTCTCCAAAAATATGGTAGGGTTGGGAATAATAAGGAATCTTCCATCACTTAGAGTGTGATGGCTCTGGACGAATATTTTGGGTCTAGATATAAATGATGATGTCTCCATACCATAGATCAATATTACTGATCAGAAAGAGTGATTCATATAGAATCGACTCTTCAAAAGGAGTGGGATCAATCGCAGTGGGAAGATCTCAAATCAACTCGGCAAAGACAAGGGATTTCTTAGAATTAGCAGTAGTGAACTCTAAGTCAAACTCTTGAAGGATTAAAATCCATTTCAAGTAATTTACCCCAAGAAAATGACACGTGAGAATGTAGTTCATGGGGTTACAATAAAAAATCACCAAAGTTTTACGCTGGAGATTGTAATGACGAAAAAGATGAACATCATAGATGAAAACCAACACGAGTTTCTCTACATGATCATAGCGGGTCTCAGCATCAAAGAGATTGTAGCTCAAGTAGTACACTACATGATCTTGAACATTATCATCATCCTAAACCAACACCATACTGATAGTGTTGTCTACAACGGCCAAATACAAGAAGTAGTCGCGGTGATAGTTGGGAGGATGTAATAGAGGAGCACTGATGAGGGCTTGTTTTAAAGCATCAAAAGAGATTTGGGAAATTTCGTCCCAAGAAAATGGGATTACCTTTTTCAATAAGCAAGTAAAATCTTTGGTAATCTCAGCGTAATTCGGTACGAAGTGATGGAGGAAATTGGCTTTCCCCTGCAAGCTTTGCAGTTGATGAATAGAAGAGGAGGGAAATTAATGATTGCCTCTACTTTAAGAGGATATATTAGAATGCCTTCTTTGCACAACACAAAACACAAGAGTCAATTGGATTCGAAGTAGAGGACACATGTATGAGGTTTCAACCTAATATTATAGTGCCGACAATAAAGAAATATGGCTCTGAGGTGTTCTAGGTGATCTCGAAGTTTTGCGGAATGAGGAGGAAGGTCATAGAGGTATGGTTGAACTATGTGCTTGATGTCATGAAAATAATATGACATAGATTGCTAGAAGGTGTCCCCGAGATTATTTAAGCCAAAAGGGGGCTTTTTATAGGAAAAGGTTCCCCATGGATAGTGTTAGCCACCTCTAAATTTTTTGACAAGCAAACAGGTGGCTAAATATTCTTCTGAGCCTTCAAGAGAAACATTTCCCTTGAAAATACTTCATCCTTGAAGCCTCTATGTGTCCTCTTCTCCTTGAATAATCTTCACTGTTGTTTCCATTTAAAAGCCTCACTGTTTGTGAAGAAAACTGCTGTGAAAGAGGTCTCCATTTGCCCTATTTTATCCCCTCCAAATTCCCATTTTCACCCCTTTTTCCCTTTTCCAATTTCCTCCAAAAATCCCTCCACTAGCCCTTTAAATCATCAAATCCCTTGTTTAAGCCTCATGTTACCCTCTGTCTTGTTCAAAAATTCCTTTTCCCCTTTTTCGGAACCCCTAATTTGGCCTCAAAAGCACTAAAATTGGCTTAAAATACCCCATTTTATAATGTATGAGGCTTAAGCCCCTGAGGGCTTATATTCTGCAGCCTCAGCCTCATATAACCATAAATTCGAAACCGGGAGCTAAAAAGGCTATCCTCCACTAAAAAATCACAAAAAACCTTTTAAAAAAGGCCTAAAGCACCTTTTTTCCGCTTCATTAAAGGTTGAGCTCCTCAGGGCTTGTTCTCTCTAGGCCCCCTCTCCATGTAGCCTAGGCACAGAAGTCTAAGCGCTTAAAACCTTTGAAAAACCTTACCCGAGACCTTATTCCTTTGGTTTTTCATTTTTCCCTGCAACATGTTTTAAGGCCATCTCGACCGTCCATTGTTTTGATTGGACGGTCACCGGTGTCCCCGATCCCAGGCCCTACCTTCCCCTTTGTTTACATAACCCCACACTGATATCGAATATGAACTATCCATCTGCACATATCTAAAGGTCGCAATTAAACCCGATCACCGCCTCCGCTCGTGCACTTTCTCATATCACGCCTCACCTTCGCCGTTCAATTTAGCCACCCAACATCTGACGGTTCACAAAAATATCGCGCAACTTTACTGTCCAACCGTTAATGCTCTGAAGTCATGCGATATAAGTGGTTTTGTATCACCACGTGGTGCGTGCTGAATGGTATCACATGAATTTGAGCAAAACCATAAACCTCCCTCGGACCCACGCGAATACCACCGGTTATATTTTTATTACCACCTTTCTGTCCTCCACATTAAATTTTCATATCTAATCCCCGCCGTTGGATATTCTGATCCAACGGCTCTGGTTGGATCTCACCCCACTCATCCTCCATTCACCCAACCTCCTCTATGACCCTGATTAAATGATATCAACCATCCATTGCTGAGATCTGATGGCCACCATACAATTTCACTCTCCATTCATTTATGCCTCTGATTTTTCCCTCTGCCCTTCTCAGCCGTCTGATTGATCTGATCTAATGGCCTAGATTAAATCTTACGTCCGTGCATTATTTTTCCATCCACCCTCCAAAGGACCTCATCCACCAATCTCCATCATCCCTTAGTCTAATCGGACAGTCACAAAGCAACCTTGCCCTATTCACTGATTTCTTCATTCGCCCTTCCAGCGACCCTATCGCACAATCTGGACCGTAGATTGCCACTGTTAGATCTAAATCTAATGGTATAGATTCTCCCCCATACCAAACCTTCATTAGACCACCATTTCACCTCCCGACACAGTTTTTTGCCATTTTTCACTGCATTCACCATTTCGCCCCTGCTCTTCACCCTCCACAAGCCTCTGCATCCTTCCTCCCTTCACTCCCCTTGGATTTTATAACGTGTTTATTGGGTTTTTTGCAGGTTTACAGAGTGGTAGATGCATTCTGCCTCCACATTCACTGTCATGGTGATCTAGGAGCGCAGAGAGCCTTTTCAAAGCCAAATGCAGGGAGAAACAGTCATAGATATCTCAAAAGAGCATCAGTGAAGGAAATTAAAGGATTAAAGCACATTATTGAAGATTAATGATGTAATTCAATGATTAAAGGATGAAAATACAGTTGAAGACCAGAAGGCAGGAGTTAAGCATAATTAGGCCTAAAACACAGACCTGAAGTGAATGAAAAGTGTTTTAAGAAAAGACAAAGACATTTGTTAATCCGAGAAGTCTCCACCACCACTCAGAGGCCAATTGAACCCTCTCTATCTCCAAAAGCCAAACTTCTCCAGCTACCAAAAGACACCTGCAGCCTCACAGAAAATAAAGAAGACCTGGTAATTGACAGAACAAAGGATATTTTGCCTAAAGACAGCTGAATAGTTATTTATAACTGTCAGCAGAGTTATTTTAAAGGATAAGAAGTATTCCTAAAGTAAATCTTCTCGTACATGAATCCTCAAAGGGAAGAAGCAACAGTTATGAAAGTATGGGAACCTGCAGATTTCTATCCCCCTTGCTTATTTCAAAGGTCAAAAACAGTCAGTTAGAGTACAAGTACAAGCAAAGGACCATTAAATGAATCATGGAGCATGACATTTCTTACCCATTAACCCTCCCAGAGGCCAAGAAACATTAAGTCCTTCAATTAATTGGGCCAACTATCTCTTCTACTACTTCACTTCCTCATTCACCTATAAATATTCATCGAAAATTCATTGTAAAGGGTTGTTGTTGTGGTTGTGGTTGTTGTTGGTTGATAGGGACTTTATCGACTGTTAGAACAATTATTGGGGGAAGTAGTTGAGTAGTCTATAATTTAGTAGGCTGGGAAGAGAAGTCTGTATTGTAAAAGGCCACTGAGCTCAAAGTATTTGACTGGTTTTGCACATCAATTAATCAAGCAAATTCATAGGATCCTGGTCTATATTATTGGTGATGTATTCTCACTGCAATTGTTTCCTTTCATGTTTTTACATACTGTCCATATTTCTCTGATAAAGAAAAGCAAACATAGATTAGGATATACTGCTGGAAGTACCCTAAATCTGACTGTAAATATTTTTCTTTGATGTTTTCTACTAAGTTGTGTATCTAAGAGCTAATTCATCATAGTTTAACCAGTATAGTAATTGGCTAGTCCATGCTTACTGATGTTTGAATTTGGAGTTAGTTTCCTAGACCCCTTCGAGTGAGTGTCAAAAGCATTGAAGGTTAAAAGCCCTCCTCTGATCTTAGGCCTTACTTTCTGTTTCATCTTATATGTTTTCTACTACTCTGAAAGTGGTTATGAGGATTGATGGATTGTTTTTCTTTAGATTATGTTGAAGCAGGTCTGGAGTTAAATGACCTTTGATCTAATCTTAAGCTACCTTTGTGCCTTTATGATAGTTTCCTTTGAAGTATTTCAAAAGTAGGCTTGGAGTTAAATGACCTCTGACCTGATCTTAGACTGCCCTTTGGTCTCTTTCTTTCACCCATTCTTAATTTTCCATTCCACCATCTATCTAAATATATCCTCTGGTATAGATGACTTGCCCTATGGAAACCCTTGGTTAGTTGCTATGCAAGTAATCCCCTTTCATGACTTCATAGCCCAATGGATTGACACTTTCTTGTCCTATCTTCTTTTGTCGAAACATCCTGCTGCTTTGTTCCTTTCATTCCATAACCTTCTCAGTTAATAATATCCAACCCAACAACCAAATCATTTAAAAATCCCTTGTGCTTCACACCTAGCCTAATACCTCATTTTGAGCTTCAAAGAAATATTATTCTTTTCCCTGATAGAGAGATCCCTCTCTGGATCCAGGAGGGCTAGATCCTAGGATCCCAAAGTGGTTTGATGTTTTCTAGTCTTTTTGTCTTGCCAATTTGGCCAAAACACTGGAACCCAAAAATAATGGAGACTCCACTGGGGAAGATTGAGTGCATTTCATCTTGAGCACCCTTAGGCACTCAAAAGACCCAAAATCTCTAGTTAGATTGGTATTCAATTTCTGATGGTGGATAGTAGCCTGATTTAAACAGTCAAATTCATCCACCTGGCGACTCCACACTCCATAACTCTCAAAGACTCCATTGGAGAAAGAACCTGAAATATGGCCAAACCTCATAGAAAAGTAGAGCATTTAGGCTAGATTTGGTTTAAAGAATTCATTGTTTTTATCTATCACTATGTTCTGTCCTATTTAAGTCTAATCAAGTGTACAAGGATGAAACCCACATTGAGTATGGGAAAGATCTTAAACCTCAGTCTTCATACCATGAGCATACCTATATCCCTATGAAAGACCTAGTGGAACAAGAGCCTCATATTGTATCTCCCACTCCTAAAGAATTTTCAAGAAGCCATGAGCCTCTTGTTGCACTACCCACACCTACAAAGGCCATAGAAAGATATAAGCCCCTGGTTTTTCCTCTTATCTTCCAACCCCTCCCTGCAAGACTTACAAATAAATTGCCTCTTTTTTATGGAGAAAATAAAAAGACCACTGCTGAGCAGCATGTCCAAAATATTGAGGATTTACTTGACTTGTATGAAGTAGAAGAAGATGATGTCCATATTATAATGTTTGCCTTGTCATTACAAGGAAATGTTAAGAGTTGGTTTAAAAACTTTCTAGCTACAAGCATTTTCAGCTTTCATCAATTTTCTCAAGTTTTCCTTGATAGATGGGTAGTCTCGAGAAATGTTTTCCTCATCCTAGAAGAGAATCATAATTTGAAAAGGTAGCCAGGAGAGACAGTACAAAAATTTTCAGCCAGGTTCAATAAGGTATATAATGCAATACCTTCTGAAATCAAACCACCCACGGGATGGGCCCTATTGCACTATCCTAGTTCTTTTGACCCTGAGGTGGAATTCCATATAAGAGAGAGAGAGACTTCAAGCCTGGAGGAAATGCAAAACATAGAAGTTACTGTTGAATACAACCTGCGGTGCAGGGAGGAAAGATTAAAAGAGATAAAGAAGGACCAAGCAGAGAAAATAAGGCAGATCTCTTTAGAAAACAAGCTGCAAATACTGATAGAGATAGCCAGTACCTTACTGAACATAGGACAAGAAAAATATGAGGTTGAGACCAGAAATGATGATTGGAAAAGACTTGCACCTTTTCCTCAGGAAAAAAAAACCAGACCTCTAAAAGACATAAGCTGCATGCCAAGCATGTGTAGAAATTAGCTGAATAAATCACTTATTCAATGAAGATTAACCCGACCATACATCAATTTCGAATTGCATGCATAACACATAACCTTCTTCTATAATTAATTGTCACATGCGGAAATAATAGAAGCAATCTCACATCAAATCAATCACACATTAACACAGTATGTATGGGGAAAGCTTATAGCTGAAAACCCCACAGCTATAGTATATTACAAATGGAGAGAACATGCAGAAAATACATAGTACAAACTCCTCACAAGTACTCAGTATTATCTCCCAAAGCTACACAAAAACTAGCTTGGTTTTGAACAAGTCACAGGTTCAAAACACACCCACTACTTCTCTGCCTCTATTGTGCAATCAAGGCTGGTCTAAATAGAGATCCAGGTTCGAATCTCACTGGCTTCAACTGCGCAAATTTTCATTGGTAATTCTCCAAGTGTGATGCAAATCCCATGCAAAACCGATCCTCCAACCGATAGCTTTACTCACCCTTTCATCTACCTCTTCCTGGTCTCCACCGAACCGTCCATGCACTGTCCATGCACCGAGTTAAACTGATGTGTTCTTTAGTTGAATAATGAGTTAATAATTAGTGAATTAAATAATATTTAATTCACCCAACTCATCTCTAGTGTATTAGCCAGTTAAACTAAATACAACTAGTTCAACTAGTTAACCGTATCATCTCACCTCCATTAACTCCTCAATCAACTCCACCAAAACTCTGCCACATGAGTCTAACCGAAGTCTAACATGCAATAGCTCACTTAACTCATAGGAAATTCGAATTTCCTTATGTCAGCTGCATGCCCCACCTCTGGGGGTCAAACTGAAGTGCTCCAAGAGAGTAAACTGTTGTTTATAGTCTAAATATTATTAAGGGTAAATAATATTTGACTTCCATATTTTTAGGAGACACAGTCTAAAAATAGCCTGGGTCCTAAAAATAAGGGTCTCATCTATTTTTACCAACATATCGCATACTTCAAGAATCTCCAACTGGAATTCCCAAATTATGCTCCGTATGTCTAAAAATAGACATAGTCTAAAAATAGACTTTTTGACAAAAATCACATGTGTGGTCCCCACCTAGTTTAGGTGATCACTTTCCAACTAGGATCAGGAAAGATGTTTCAGGAGGCCTCCTTCAATGTTTCTTGTGGCCATTTTCAACACTCCCTCTCAACAAGAAAGGACTGTCATTGCATGCGACATGCAACTCCATGCATTCGCCCCGCAACCTTCACAAGCGCCATGCAACTCCATGCATCTGCTCTACAACTCCTCTGAAACTGAATAGGCTCCAAACAATCAACCGCCTGATGCAACAGACCATCATCAAAGTCTTCGATCAACAGTCAACTGTACATGTAAACGAACTACCGCGCCGGTGTTGAACTTCGCACCCATGCACTCTCGCACTTGCCGTCAACTCCGATCCGCGCTCCAAGATCCGATATCCGACACCGTCACTTCGATCCGCCTCTCGCATCACTCCAACCGATCTTACATCGCCATGCCGCCGTGGGATCCTCATAGCCGTGTTCAATCCATGAGACACACCACCATTCCATGAATCTGCCCGCAAATCTCCTATCACCTGCATGCAAAACCCGCTCCCTCTCAAGCTTCAATTGCATGTCTTCCTCCCGCTTCCAAACAATAGGAAGCTCCGTAGACATCCCATCTACTTCAAGTCTGTAGAGATTCTTTGCTCGAATCCCAACCTTCTTGACTTGTCCTGTTGCCTTGTGCCGAAGGAAAACTTTCCCTTCTCTAAAGACAACTTCATACCCTTTATCCTCTAACATTGCAACTGAGATCAAATTCTTTGTTAGACCTGGTACATGCAATACATCTTGTAAAAGAATGAGTTTACCTGACTCCCTCTGAAAGGTTATGGTACCAATACCGGTCGCATTGTATCGTCCACCGTCGCCCAACTCAACATGCATCCGGAGACCTTTCTCCACCAAGTCACTGAAAAGATTTGCATCTCCCGTCATGTGAAAGGAAGCGCCACTATCAATATACCACCCCGATCCCAATGCACTAGACACCATGCATGCGATCAATGAGAAGTCCAACTCAAATTGCGAGGCAAGAGCCTCACCAGCTGCAGATCCAGCAGCCTGCTTGTTCTTCTTCTTCTTGGGGCAATTCGTGGCGTAATGTCCATGATCGTGACAGTGAAAACACTTCACTTTGGACATGTCACACTCTTTACCATCCGCGCCGGATTGAGAAGCCTTCTCCTTGCCCTTCCCTTTCCTTGCTTTGGCAGCCAAAGCGCAGTCTTCTTCATCAGATACCTTTGATGAAGAACCATCTCTGGTATTTCGCCGGATCTCCTCTTGCACGAGATCAGACCACAGTCTTTCCCATCCCGGCAACTTTTCCCGACCATTGACACTATCTTGATATGCATGCCAACTCTTTGGCAAACCAAGAAGTGCCAAACTCACCAGATCCTCATCCACCACCGTCACACCAACACTTCCCAGCTCATCCCGACATTGGGTGAACCTCGTGAGGTACTTCGGCATACTTTCCCCCTTATCACACTTGATGTTCCTGAGTCTATCTTTGAGTGCCAGCTTCCTCTGATCGCTCTTGCTTTGGTACAAATCCGTCAAGGCTTTCCACATCAAATATGGAGAGGCCTTCCCGTGTAAACTGGATACAATGTGATCCTTTACACCCTCCAACAGGATCCTTCGACATTTTTCTTGTTTCTTTTGCCATGCTTCCACAACAGCAGCATCATTAGAAGTAGGCTTTGGAATCTCTTTCTCCACGAATTCCAATAGCCCATGATCATCTAATACAGCCTCCATGCGGTCCTTCCATGCAACATAATTCGAACTGCCTTCCAAGGCATATTCTAGTCGCAAACCGATGAAAGACATACTGCGGCACCAAGAACACAAATCTGCAAACTCGAATTTCACCACCAGCTGATAACTCAATCGCTTCCGATCTACACTTGAGAACAAATTATTTCCAAATCATAGATTGACTGCATGGGCTTTTACCAGACCTTTCACTTTCCAAAGAAAGATGAATCCGGAGGCTATCTGGCCCGTATGCAGGCTCTGTCCGAGGAAATAAGTTTGCAATCACTGTAATAGATCTCAAAAATTAATATTGCTCCGATACCATGTAGAAATTAGCTGAATAAATCACTTATTCAATGGAGATTAACCTGATCACACATCAATTTCGAATTGCATGCATAACACATAATCTCTTCTACAATTAATTGTCACATGCGGAAAGAATAGAAGCGATCGCACATCAAATCATCACACACATTAACACAGTATGTATGGGGAAAGCTTATAGTTGAAAACCCCTCAGCTATTCTGTATATTATATGGAGAGAACATGCAGCAAATACATAGTACAAACTCCTCACAAGTACTCAGTACTATCTCCCAAAGCTACACAAAAACTAGCTTGGTTTTGAACAAGTCACAGGTTCAAAACACACCCACTACTTTCCCTGCCTCTATTGCGCAATCATGGCATGTCTAAATAGAGATCCAAGGTTCGAATCTCCTTGGCTTGACAGCGCAATCATCATGGGAAATTCCTCCAAGTGTGGTGCAAATCTCATGCACAACTGATGTCGCCACTGATAGCTAACTCCACCCTTTCATCTACCTCTTTCACCGGTCTCCACTGAACTGATCATGCACTGTAGTGAACTGATGTGTTCTTGAGTTGAATAATGAGTTACTAATTAATGAATTAAATAATATTTAATTCACTCCACTCATCTCTATGTAATAGCGCTTTAAACTAAATACAACTAGTTCAACTAGTTAACCATATCACCTCACCTCCATTAACTCCTCAATCAACTCCACCAAAACTCGCCACATGAGTCTAACTGAAGAACCACACATTAGCTCACCTAACTCAGGAAATTAATTTCCTTATGTCGGTAATGCATGCCTGCACCTCCGGGGTCAAATCAAGTGCCCAAGAGAGTAAATCACGTTTATAGCCTAAATATTATTAAGGGTAAATAATATTTGACTTCATATTTTTAGGGAGATACAAAACTTCAGAAATAGCTCCTCGGGTCCAAAAAATAGATGTCCATCTATTTTTACCAACATGACCAATACTCCAAGAATAACATACTGCAACCCCTGGACCATGCTCCATATGTCTAAAAATAGACATAGTCTAAAAAATAGATTTTTCGACAAAAATCACATGTGTGGTCCCCACCTAGTTTAGGTGATCACTTTCCAACTAGGATCAGGAAAGATGTTTCAGGAGGCCTCCTTCACTGTTTCTTGTTGCCATTTTCAACAAGACGCACAATAATTTGGTTGAGAGAATATCTCAACCTCACACCAAACTAGGAACTAACCTAACAAATAGGAACAAACTCTAACTGAAGACAAGTAGGAATTAGATATTCCAACACTCCCCATTAATGACTACTTGTCTCAATATCCATCTGCAAAATCTACAATGACTACTTGTTGATGTCCATATAAAGGAACAACCATCTACCGAAATGCATGGGTTCCAACCGCTGCAACCACCAGTCTACTAGGAAGTCCTTCACATACATGGTTCAGCCAACCTCTCGATTAACTCCCCCTTGATATAAAATTTCACCTTATGGAGTCTAAAACCAATACGGTCCACCCAAGTGTATCCATCCCGCATGACACACTCTTCCAGGGTGTTAAAACTCTCTGACAGAGGGAACATATAACAAAGGGGTATGCATGCCTCTCTGGGTCTTATAGCACATACAAACAATAAATGACATGTAGATTTGCTTCTAATTACAAACTGTGACTATAAATGTCATGAGTCTATTCCAAGAAACTCACACAAAACAAACTCTCACAAACTTGATTGTCCATCCTCCTTTGCCGCTCACCATACCATTCACCTCCACAAACGCTGCACTTTCCATATGCTGGAACACACCATTACTTTGGCTTTGTACTTTTGAGTCTTTGGCATCTTCATTTTACATTGGCAAGCTGGTCTTGGTCTCCATGTTTTACCTGTCATCAATTAGAGTTGTGAATTCTAACATAATGACATGATATTGAGGTCGCAAATCTCAATATTTATACAAATTTCCAAGACTTTTCCACATTTACCCATACTAAGCATAAACAATACCAAATGACACTATAAGCACAAGCGATAAGCATGACAATAATACAATATCCATGAAGAAAAAAAAATTGGCATGCAAACGTTCAACACATTGCCATGCCATTCACTGCTGCGGACAAACTTCCCTGAATTTCAGTTCACCAGAACATTGCCCACACTGTTGTTGTGAGCAGATCCAAGATCATACACTGCACGTTGTCTTCGATTTTATCCCTACCAGATCACTGACAACTGATCGCTCCACGTTGCTTCATGAACATGCACAAGCAACACCCTTTCACCTGCTTGCTAGTTCACATTTCGACAAGCAGTAATTCACCTCCACCGCTTAGGTGCCCAGCCTTGAGGAGATAAAATGTAGCCACCAAGGCTCAACTCAGCCACCAAGGCTTATCACATCCACGAAGGCTCAACACAGCCACGAAGGCTCAACTCAGCCATGAAGTCTTATCACAACAACAAAGGCTTATCACCACCACGAAGGCTCTCCAGCCACCCAGGCTTATCACCGCCACGAAGGCTCTCCAGCCACAAAGGCTTATCATCGCCATGAAGGCTCTCCAACCACCCAGGCTTATCACCACCACAAAGGCTTATCACCGCCATGAAGACTCTCCAGTGGCAGCCACCCAGGCTTATCACCGCCACGAAGGCTTTCCAGCCACAAAGGGGCCACAAGACATTAAGGCTTACCAACTCTACTCTAGAGCATGCAACGACACGCAGGTCGAATCTGCAGTAATGTCACCACAGTAACGCAACTAACCCAAAAAACATCCATCCTCATTGCACCATATTTAGCTCTCCATCATCATCGATGGACATCAGGTGCCAACACAAGAGACTTCCAAACTTGCCTTCTCACACGCTCGCTGACAGGCTGCAACAATGAAGACCCATTATCAAGCTAATCTCCTCGCAATTGAACATGCAGATCTGTCTCCACAATCTGTTTCCATCACACTGGGCACACACAAACTCGATCATCCTCCAATATTTGATGCTCCCATATTTAGTGTCATGTCATCAATATATATATGGTAGATAATAATTTTCCTGTAAATTTGTTTAGTGTTGGAATGACCAGTTCCAACACACACTTAGAATTGTGAAAATAGTTGGTCACACTAATGTCACTTAAATTACAACCAGTTTACATTGTCATGACACTTACACAACAATACATTGCAAATTTAAAACATGATCAGAGAATTAAAAAAACATTTGGACAATAGTATAAACTTTTCCCTCTGTGTATATCGAGTGAGATGCAACAAGGAGAGCAGCTCCAACACCCGAGCCATCTCCAACACAATGGCCATACAAACCGGTCCTCTTCTTGATCAATGCTGACTGAGGCAAACAACAAGAACTCTTCTCCACACTCCTTCCACGGTTGCATCAAACAATAACACGACCGCATAGCTCCATGGAGTCGCAGGGGAGGGGGCTGCTGACATTACCGATCGCATAGCAGGGATGAGTAGAAAACACTAGAAATTGTGGATGACCTTGACTAGATGATCTGTGCCTCAATTCTGCTAAAATGATGCGCTCTACCCATTGCAGCAGTTTCCAAATGCTGCATAATTCGTTCCTCAAAGTCAGAGTCATTGGTATAAGTCAGAACATGGTGGAATTCAAATTCATCAACAGAATTTCGAGCAAACATTGGAGTGTTCAGAGATCGGCTTAATCTAAAGATCCTCTCTTGCTCCACTACTGGAAGCAACTCTTGACTTGCAGGATCCTTCAACACCGTGGCAAACACCGTAGGCAAGAATCCATCGGTTCTTTTCCAAGCACGCAGTCATAAAATGATCCACTAAGCAGACGGGATCGTATCTAGTTCAATCTCCCATGCACTCACGGGTCACATGACTTCACTCTATGGGTAGATAGATGCTCTACGCAGCAAGAAACCACCTTATGGCTCGATTTACTGCTTCAACAATGAGTTCGATCCTCCATGCAGGATCTCGAACACATCGATCCATCAGACACACCGATCCAAGTGAGAAGCCGGGATCCAAGCTTCACAAGAGGAAACATGCGAGGCTGTGACAGTAAACGAGACCCTGCCAGTGGTGATCGTGGAATTTAGCACATTTTCCTCTAAATCAATGGCCTCATATAAAATATTAGAAAGAAGAGAATAGGCACGGACACCCCAAAATTCGCCGCTACACTCTCCATGTCCACACTAGCCCCCATGCCCACCGATTTGCTCTTGATGTATTTTAATGGTAGAGGCACCATTTCCGCCACCAGTTTCAGCTAAATTTCCCAGATCCAGATCCTTGCTACACCGTCTAATGCCACACAAGTTTCAATTCTGTGTAATTCAAAGGCACTACAAACCCGCAAATAACCGCTGAAAATATCGCTTCAACCGATAGCAAACAAAAAAATGTGAAGGAATTCTAATGCAAATTGTGTTTGATCCACCATTGATCAAACACAGCCTTCAGGTCTACTCATAACAGCGACACCCACTGCCGTTTTACCTCAATCACACAAATAGTGGCCTCCACGCAGGCTCTCGGCCCAGCTCTGTCCTCGGTGTGTTCAGGTAGCGGCAGCAGCTCACTGTTGTATGTGCAACCGATCAGCAGATCACTTCTCCACTGTGTGAATATGAATTTCTTCACAACACCTACAACCACAGTGCTCCTTTGACCTTCAACACACTTGTCCCTGTGGCAACAAATAACAACAGCCTCCACGCAATCTCGGCCTCCAAGCGATTTCTAAATAAGTCTCAGCCTCCACACTCACCACACCATATTTGATTAGATCGATCACTTTCGCATCCTACAGGAGTGGTGACGGCACTGAAGGCACATCAAGAGCAGATCGCAGCACTGGGTTAGAGCCGCTCTTCCACTTCGCAGGTACACCTCACTCACAAAACCGATCTTTTATGCGCTCACACATCTGCCACGCGATCCCTACATACCAGAGATTTCAAGCGATCTCATAAAAAACAAAACACGCAGCCTCCAAGCCACACAAAGCATGCAGCCTCACCAAATCGCAATAGCCTCATAACCCAATTCGATGGACAACCAAAGACTAAAAAAATATATCGATATACTCTTATTTCCCTCAGCCCGGGAGGGGCTGAGCTCCAGGCCCAAACAGGCTCTAATACCAACTTAGAAACTGAGCATACAAGCTCTATTGTATTAATCAAACAAATAGAGTTACATATATACATGAGGATTGTCTCAAGATAGAGAAGCTATCTTAGACGCACAATAATTTGGTTGAGAGAATATCTCAACCTCACACCAAACTAGGAACTAACCTAACAAATAGGAACAGACTCTAACTGAAGACAAGTAGGAATTAGATATTCCAACAGTGACTAACTTGGTTAGTTGAAAGAGTGTGGGTGCCTTTAATGATTACAACCCTAGTGTGACTATCTTTGTTAATTAAAAGAGTGTGGGTGCGTTTAATGATTGCAATCCTAGTTGAAAGAGTGTAGGGTGCGTTTAATGATTGCAACCCTAGTTTGACTAACTTGATTAATTGAAAGAGTGTGGGTGCGTTTAATGATTTATGTAAGAATGTGTTAAGAGGAAGATTGAGATTTGATATTTAGAATGGGTTTGTAATTTTGGATTAAATTTAAAAAATATATTTAAAAAGTGATTTATTGTGGCTTTGTATTCTTTATTTATTATTAAGGTTTTAGGATGATCTAATTTACTATTTAATTAAGAATAACATTGGTAAGTTTCTATATGAGATAACGGGGATAACAAGTCAATATGTATTTGTATAAATGTGTTACAGAAAGGCTTACATGAGGCAATATCATTGAACACGGGACCTCTAGTGTCATTTGCAAGAATTAGATTATAAGTAACTTTCATTTAAGTGTAGCAATTGCCATGAGTATGATTCCTTTACTAAAGGTTACAAATAAGGCAACCAACTCCACTTGAGCCCTACAAGGAACAACTAATGTTGTAGCTTCATGGTTATATTGAGGCATCATTCTATGACAAGTCATTGGAAGAAGGGAGTAGATTTGCTACTTAGTTTTGGTGCAAAACTAAGAAACCCTAGGAGGGAAAGAAAGGAAAAGAAGAGATAAAGAGAAAGTTGATACATTGATTAAGGTTTTAGAGTTGATTAAGTAATCTAAGGTTGTATATTGATTATATAATTCAATGAGGGTTTTGTAGTGAATAGGAAGGAACAACAAGTCAATTGGGTCTAGCTTCGGTGGTTAACTAGCTTAAGTGTTGAAGATATAAAGAAGGGAAAATAAAATAATGAACTTGAAAATGTTGGTGTAGATTTTAAAGTTGTTTGGGTTAAAGATGAGTGATGTAGCAGGCCTCCAAGAGAGTTGATCCACCTAAACAAACTTGCACTTGTTGCCACACCTTCTTATAAAACATGCTTGGTCCCAATCTCTAGTACAATCCAACATACTAGATCTACCATATAAATAACTAATAATGGAGTAGGAGTAGAGGAACTAGATCAAGATTTTGCACTACTTTAGAAGTGTTCTTATGTGTGTGTGTGTGTGTGAGAGAGAGAGAGAGAGAGAGAGTAATCAATGAGTTGAAGAGATTTTTGCAAAGAGAAGGAGAGAATTAAAGTGTATCACAAGTAATATTACACTATGTGGTATGGCCTATGAAAGTTGTGGTTCACTTGGCATCAAGATTTAATCAGGAAAGAGGCAAGGAAGGATTGACTTAGTGGATTCCCTATTAAGCATGTCCAAATGGAATTAGGTTGTTAAGGACCCAAAGTGAAGCACACCAACAAGCTTTGGGTTTGATGAAGGGCACGAAGCCCAAGACAATTCTTAACTAGTAGGAAATTTCCCCTACGAGGGTCTGCCATTATAATCAAATGATCAACCAAAACCTAGAGACAAGGCAAGATAGGAGGCCATAGGGGACCCTCCCTAAGTGTTAGAGATCCTGAGGAGTTCACGCATCTGGGCTAAGGTAAGGTGACTAAAGTGAGAGTGGTCATAGAAGAGCCTTTATATGAATAACGAGATGTACCAATGTCATCAAGGTGCAAGTTGTGCATGGTGAAAGCACAAAAGTAGGTCACCCAATAACACCTCCAACTTAGGGAAAATATTGATGGAAATAATCTTAAAGTGGAAAAATATTGACAAATCATATTAGTCCCTATATGCAAATTGTAAAATATTTAGTGATATTTTTGTAAAAATATTCAAATTTCTAATAAGTTTATGTAAGTCTTTATAAAATTTTGGTGATTTTTAATGTAATAATTTTATATAGTAAAATTTGGGTGAATCATTTTTAGAAAAAATGATTTAATTAGTGAATCCCTTTTTTGGAAAAAGTATGGAAATTAGCCAACTTGAGAAATTTAGCCCCTAAAATTTTCCCTTCTCCAAGTAAGTGTATGTGAGTACTAGAGTATGAAGTCCATAAACTGCACACACAAATACTAAATAGGAAAAAGGAGAAAGTAGTGTCCACTCTATCCATCCAATCTTAAACCTTTGCCTCAATAACAAAATTATTCGATATCTTAAAAAATAATGAAAAGGAATATGAGGAGACATAGGAGCCAACCATACATGAATCCGCATGGAATGGCATGAGAAAGTTAGAAGGGGTACAATCCCATAAGAGTATGAACAATGATCCAACAATGATGAAGAGAAAGTAAATACCATCCTCATAGCAAAAGATAAGTCCAAAAAGAGGGAATCAAGGAAGTGGTTGGAAAATGGAAAAGGAATGGGATAGAAATCATTTGCTAGAGTTATAAGATGAACAGTCTCTTTATTTAATACACCTTTACTAACAAGAAAAATAAATTAGAGAAAAGAGTAGAAAAAAAAGTATGTCAAAACAAAATAATAGAATTCCTATCTTCACTCAACAATTATTACTATAAGGGAGACATAAGTAAAGTTTAAGAATGTATCTTTAGTACAACTTGAGTGGGCCTAATGGTTAAGAGCATGTTTTTCCTTGTGAGAGGTAAGAGTATGTGTTTCCCTGTGAAAGGTAGTAGGTTCAAAACGAGGAGGGGGTAGAGTATGTATGCCTTAGTAGGCTTTAATGCACTTAAAATCACATTTATTTATTAATAATATAAGATCATTATATTATGCAACCAATTTATTAATCATGTAAGAGCACTATAAAATTATTTGAATTTTATAAATGGTCAAGAGCTTATGTGTTGAACTTAACTTGATTGTGGATTTTGGAAATATTTCCAAATTTGATGGAAAACAATAAAATTAATTGCTTAACCTTCTATGCATGTGAAATATTTTCAAAATCTAGATTTTGAAGACATTTCCAAATTTAATGGAAAACAACAAAATCAATTGTTCAACTTTACTATACATGAGATTTCTAGATTTCCAAAATCTAAAATGAACATAAAGATATAAAAATCTATGTTACTATGCGTGAGATTCCAAAATATGTATCCTTAATATATTGTATTATGTAAGCAACATCTTAAGAATATAAAAATTAGCTATATAAAAATTAGCTATAATAATACAAAGATTAAGGATAAGTCATATAAAAACCAAAACAGATACACCAAAAGAAAAAAAGAAAATAAATTGGCATTTTACATTCTATTATAAATCCCATAATAATGAATATACACCATATTAATATTTAATATCAAATCAACATATCCAAAAATAAATAAATAATAATAATAATAATAAATATATTTTTAAATAATTAAAACTAAAACTAAAAATAATATTAATAATATATATATATATATATATTTTAAATAATAATATATAAATGGTTATTGATGAAATATATAATAGTTAAATTTATTTTATTTTATTTTATAATTTATATATTTTTTAAATCTAAATTTTTGGATATAACATTGAGACGAATTTTATAAAGAGTGGAGTTTATCTTCAAGTTAATTTAATTGTAGATTTTGGAAATATTTAAAAATTTAATGAAAATGATAAAAATTAATTGAAATTAGAGTATTTTTAATGTTATTTTTTTGGATATACCATTAGCTGTAGTTTAACTAGCTTATTTTTTTGGTCTGAAAATCACGGAAATTCAGTTAGGGATTTTTGTAAATTGAGGTTATAGTTATCAAACTTCAAAATTTTGGGTGCCCTAGAGGTTTTTTATGATGCTGAATCTATTTCCACCATTAAAAACATGATTCAAACACTGTTACTGCAAGATTTCTTAAATCTTTTTCCCTAGATTCGAACTACTTTTGACCGTCCAAAGAATTCCTTGACTTCCCTAAACAACTGCATAACATTGAGACTAAAATTTTATTTGAATAATCAATTGTTTAATTTATTTAGAAATATTTCCAAAATATAGAATCGACACAATATATGTCACAGATTTTAGTGAATGAGCCTCTGGAGCCATATGACCAAAAGCGATGGATAAAAGTTGAGTGAGACGCAACGATTTAACCTACTCCCACTGATTTAGAAAAGAGAAGCCCAGAGGGGACTCAGGATTCGCATCGAACCAACCATTAATCAAAAAATTATCCTTCCAATAAATCTTCTTGTTTTCAAAGGAATATCTTGCTCTGAAATGCCGTCCCGACTACAACGAGAAAAAGACAACGCCCGCTTTCTTATCACGCCAAAGCACGTGCATCGTCCAGATCCAGAGTTTGACTATATCAGTAACCATTGGTGTAGAACGTGCGGAATATTTAATGATCCTTCATTTGGAATCAGAAGATATATTTAATGAATTCATGTCATATCACCATCACATCACAGTGTTCTTAATGTCCCTGCAGCTGCAGGTCACTACGTTTTTTCTGATTGCGACATTATTTCACCTTGATTAGACATATATTTATATTTTTGCCATGGTTCAACTTTAGGATTTATTATTGTTTATTTATTTTAATTATTTTAATTTATTTTTCTGGCATTCTATTGGTTGAGAACTTCAACATGTTATTGCAAAGCCCATAAATATTTGTGCAGGCCGCATCTGAGCTCTTTCCGATCCTGATCCCGTCTATGTGTAACGTATACCAAGGTCGTCCGGACCTGTCACACTTAATTCTGCAGTTAGTACAGGTTACTGTTCACATTATCATTGTTAAAATTGACGAAGCCCAACAATTACTGCTATGCTTAATAATTCTGCAGTTATCACAGGTTACCATCAATATTTCCACAATCTCTAAAAGTATCCTTGGCGAAATGGTTGGTCACAGCAATAACTGCTATGTTAAATTCTACAGCAGTCAGTACAGTTTACATTCAATATTTAAACAATCTCCAAAAATATCCTTGCATAAATCCGTGGAAATAAAACACGAATCTGAAGCAAAAATGGGGCAAATCCGTGGAAATAAAGCACGAATCTCAGGGAAAATCATCGAAACGCAGACCAAAGCAGGCCAAATTCGCTGCAAAATTTAGGGATTCATTCAGTAAAAGAACTGTGTCGAATTGACACTGAGGCTAGGAATTGATGTGCGCAATTTTTACCCTCCGTATTTTGTACGTTTGTTCACATTAGAGGCGCAGAGGTTGGGAGTCTCTCTATTTTGTGCTATTACCCTCCAAATCTTTAAGAAACAGTGACTTCACAACGCAACCCAGCACTGTATTGTGCATTAAAGATTGATATAATAATATAATGCGAGAAACGCTGTGTGGTATTATATTGATATGAATTAATTGTTCAATATAAAACATAGTTATATATTCAATAATATAGTATTGTGCATTAAAGATTGATATAATAATATAATGCGAGAAACACTGTGTGGTATTATATTGATATGAATTAATTGTTCAATATAAAACATAGTTATATATTCTATAATATAGTATTATGTATTAAAGATTGATATAATAATATAATGTGAGAAACTCTGTGTGGTATTATATTGATATGAATTTATTGTTCAATATAAAACATAGTTATAGTATGCTTAATATAAACTTAATATAAAATTTAAAAAAAAAATTATAATAAAAATTTAATTTTAAATTTATATGAAGAAGTCATTTTCCTTTCAAGCTTACTTAATATAAAATTAAAAAAAAATTATAATAAAAATTTAATTTTAAATTTATCTGAAGAAGTCATTTTCCTTTCAAGCTTCTAAACCAGAATGTCAATTTCTCAAATGGTTTTAATTGTTTTAAGGAGTGTATTTGAAAAAATAAATAATATTTTTTTACGATTAGTTTTGAATTCAATATATGTTATCCAAAATGTAATTAAAATTTTAAAATAAATAATATAATAATAAATGATATAATTAACTTAAATAGTATTAAAAAAATCACATACATAAACAAGGCTACAAAGTAGCTACTACCTGCCACTTAATTTAAATATAGTAATGTTGCAATGTGATCTTGAAAATGATTTCATTCTTAGTTGCTAACCCAAATACCACCGACCCTTTTTTTACAAATTTCGCCAATTTGAGATATTCTGTTTGATTGAGACCACCCAGAAGGTGAAGAGATGCATACTCCATTGACCTGATCTGTTCACCAGGATCCCACTGAAGAAAAAACTGCCTGAAATACTTTTTCTTCACACTCATCAGAGAGGGCTCTGCAGGTCACTGAAGTGGGTTTCTTACATAACAATTTGTTTGAGTTTCATGTTTTGCCCTCTGAAAAAAAAGCAAAGCATGGCAGTTTAGATTTCATATTTTGCTCCCTGTAAAAAAAAACAGAGCATGGTAGTTTAGAATTTCAGTTCTTGCCATGGACTCTGATCGTAATGAGAAACAAGATGCTGTTAGATCCAAAAGGTTCATGCAACTTCCTCGGTATAATTCACCCCTGGTGCAAGTGGGACTGATTGGACTGGTATGTTCCTGCTGCCCTGGAATGTTCATTGCTCTGTCTGGGATGGGAGGAGGTGGCCAAGTGGATCACAAAGCAGCCAACAATGCAAACATAGCACTCTATACAACATTTGCAGTATTTGGCACATTGGGTGGGGGTATCTACAACATTCTTGGCCCTCGGCTCACCTTGTTCAGTGGCTGTTCAACCTATATACTCTATGCTGGATCATTTCTGTACTATAATCACAAGCATAATCAGACTCTTGTGGTGGTTGCTGGAGCATTGTTGGGGGTTGGAGCTGGATTGCTATGGGCAGGCCAAGGAGCCATTATGACCTCCTACCCCACAGAAGATAGAAAAGGAGGATACATTTCATTGTTTTGGAGCATTTTCAGCAGTGGGGGTGTCATAGGAGGACTCATTCCCTTCATTTTGAATTACAACAGTAGTGGTGCTTCTGTTGATGATGGAACATACATAGCATTCATGATTTTCATGGCCTTTGGAACATTCCTTTCTCTGGGTCTACTTCACCCTGATAAAGTAATTAGAACTGATGGTAGCAGGGTGACTCTCGTGAAATACTCTAATGCATACACCGAGGCCTGGGAGATTCTGAAACTATTTAAAAATGGTTATATGCTGCTGCTGTTTCCTGCATGTTGGGCTAGTAATTTCTTTATAACTTACCAATTCAATAATGTCAATGGACTTTTATTCAATGTTAGAACCAGAGGTCTTAACAATGCATTGTATTATCTGGCTCAGATGGTGGGCTCTACAGGGATTGGTTACATTTTGGATTTCAGCTGCAAGAGCAGAAGGAAGAGGGGATTTTTGGGTCTGAGCATAGTTGCACTGTTGGGAACAGCCATCTGGGGAGGAGGCCTTGCAAACCAGCTAAGGTATTCTTCTGATAAACTATTAAAGGAGTTGGACTTCAAAGATTCTGGCTCTGCATATGCAGGACCAGTCATACTGTACTCCTGCTATGGATTGCTGGGTGCTATGTTTCAGACCCTTTGTTATTGGACCATCGGAGCTTTGGCTGATGATTCACAGACTCTGAGTAGATACAGCGGTTTCTACCACGGTGTGCAGAGTGCAGGAGCAGCTGTGGCTTGGCAGATTGATTCTCAAAAGGTGTCAGTGTTGGCACAGCTGCTCATCAATTGGGGCCTGACTACTATCTCTTACCCTCTGGTTCTTATTGTTATTGCCTTGTCAGTAAAGGATGAGAAGTCCATGCCTGGCCTTGATTCAGGTATTGGCTACAAGCAAAGTGGGAAGCCTAATCTTACAGCCACCCAGATGAGGTCAACCGAATCTCATGAGGATACTGCAGATGGATCTGGATGGATATGGATCTGGATAGGTTAACTCCACTTCTAGGTAAAAGTGCTGCTGTAGTCCAATAGTTACGATTTTTTTTTTTTTTTCTAGGTCTAGACGAAAGGGCAATTAGGTTGTTCTGGTATTATGGGTGAACTGCGCCATCTTAGCACTTGGTCCTGGGATTTGAACATGTGAGTTTTTAATCATATTTATATGAAACTTTGTATTTACGTTTACTCTCCCAAAAATAAGTCAATGGCAATATATCGTTTATTATCACTCCTTTATTATGCTATCCAAAACTATTACTAGTTCTTAATTTTGGTTTAAGAACTTAATTGCTCCTTAGTATTTTTCACAACTTAATTGCTCTCACTTAGCCAGGCTGGCAGCAGACGGAGCTGCAATTTTTGATAGCATTCCTTCGCCTGCTGTTAAAGGTTCCTCTCGCAATATCCAGCCTGAGACAATTAATGAAACAGTTCCCTGCGCTTACTTTGATGGTGCTTCGGATGACAATGATACTTGTGGTGCTGGGTTGGTTATTCATTTCTCTGCTGAAAACTCTCTTCGAGCCTCTGTCGGCCTTGGGCAAGGGTCTAATAATTTTGCTGAACTCAAAGCTCTTCATTTGCTTCTCTGCTGGCTTATTTCTAAACAGATGAATCAGATTCAGATTTTTGGTGACTCTAGAAACGTAGTCAACTAGTACAATGGGACTCAGCAGTGCAGGAATTTTATTTTACTACCTTTGCTTAAGGAGATTTGTCGTCTTAAATCTTTTTTCTCTGAGATTTCTGTTGTTCACATTTACAGGGAAAGGAACCAGCAAGCATATCTCTTATCTAAAGAAGGTGCTCAACTCGCTCTGGGGTCCTGGGCAGTCGCTGAAGTGGTGAATGGGACTGTTCAAGCCCATGAACAGCCTCTTTTTGTGTAATTATTCAGTTTATTTTCAGCATTGTATAGTGGACTTTTAAAAAAAAACTTTGAAAACTGCTACTATATTGAGTCCAGAACTGTTTTCCTTATGTAAGGAGGTTCTGGGCTCTCTTTTTGTTCATGTTATGATATACTTTATGGGGCTGGGATAGTTTCCACTGCCAGCTCTTATTGGTGATAGTGTGTCACGGTTGTGCCTCCTCTCTTTTTGCTCTCATCTCTACCACTGATTGATGATGAGTTAAAAGAGATGCACTGATGCTTTTTGCTTTGGTTATTTTGGTTTCCTAGGGCTGCTAACATCTTGTACAGGTGTTAAGTAGCTATGATTCCACTCCCCCACAAAGGGAATGGCAATGTTTGCTCTCAGAAATGCTTGGCATATGTTCAGAGACTATCTATTTATAATAGAAAGTTCGTTTTTTTCTGTGGGAAAAAAAAACTTAATTGCTCTCACAGTTATCAAAACTTAATTGCTGTCACATACAAACTTGGTGTCCATGTATGTGCTTTCCTTTCCTTTTCTTAGTATTTATCAAAACTTACTGTCACAGACAGGCTTTGTGACGATGAATGTGTTTTTGTTAGTATTTATTAAAACTTAATTACTGTCCTAGATCAGTCTTGTACCAATAATCCAATATTCACAATTCTACAACAATTTACAGAGGGAGGTGAGCTCATGCTACATGGGAAACATGAAACCTATGCTTTGCTTTGGTATGAGGTTAAGTAGTTTGGAATTTCTCAATTTGCTGTAACATTTTAATTTTAATGTTTATTTGTTTAGTAATATAGTTATTAAACATTATAAGATTTTTTTTTTTTAATTAGATGTATCACATTTACTTTTAAAGTGAATATAAATTAATTAAAGAAATTGAATAAAGATATTGTTAAGTGAATTATAGAAATGAACTTTAATTCATTTAAGAGCGAATTAAAAAAAATAAAAAAAATCTCTATATTTATTTTAGCTTTAAATTTATTGAACACTTACATATTCAAAAGGGTAAATGATGAGTGGTAAGCCATCACATCAATCCAAGAGAGTTATCCATCTCAATATTATCTTGTTATGCTTAATGAATGCTTCCATTAAAATTAAATTAAAAGAGGCAAAAAAAAAAAAAACAAATACCTTGGGTAACTCAATTGGCATTGTGTGAGGAAGTTTGAGATTCAAATCCATTTGATTCACTTCTGCTTGTGGAAGGAGCATACTTAAACCTAATAATTAAAATTTTAAAAATAAGGTTTAGATTTAATATTAAATTTTACATACTAAAAAAGTGATAAAAATTCTTGTACATCATTTTTATATATAATATGAAAATCATATATATATATATATATATATATATATATATATATATATATATATATAAAATTAATTAATTTAATTTGGTATAGTACAAATAAAATATTAACATATACATATATATATTAAAAAATAATCAATAACAACAAAATAAGTATTTTTTAAGATTTTGTTTTGTTTTGTTTTATTGTTGTCGTTGTTTTTTTTATTTTTTAACAGAACTCTTTGAATTTCCTATGATTTCATAACAAACTTGAAATTTTGTAACAATATTCATATTTGGTTTGAGATTTTGGAACTTCATCAAATAAATTTTTAGAACTTTGAATTTAATCAATTTTGATCACCCAACTTGGTAACTTAATATCATTCAAGGTTAAAGTTAATATATTCTTGTTTATAATTATTATTTAAATATGGTAAGCATAAAAAGGATTAGAAAATAATTTATTTAGATATTTTTTTTTTTTTAAACTTATTTTTAATTTTTAATTTTTTTTTTGGTAATGAAAAGATAATAAATAAAAAGTAAAATGGTATATATATATATATATATATATATATTAAATTTAATGAGAACAAAATTATAAAAAAATTGAAAAAAAATATGATATAAAACAAGAGTTGTAGGTAGCTTAGTTCTTGCCACTCAACTAAGAAATTATGTTTTCATAAAAATTGCAAATTAATGTATGAAGCACAAAATTTAATTGCCTACTATGGAGCAAGGACTAACCTAAATTTTTTCGGATAATAAGCACTAGTAAGTTTGCACATTTACATTCTTATTCCTACTTATTAAAGTTGTGAACACATAAATAATGGTGGGAAGTAACTCTTGATAAGTATATCTATGTACATCTTATTCCTTAAATTATGGTGGGTAGTGACCCATGGTAAATACTTTATTTAGGTAAAATCACTACACGAATATATGAAAATCATGGCATAAATATTGCAATTACATTAAAAAATTATGATAGGAAAAATCTGAGTAGTTTTCCACATGGCATTGTATTGTGCAAAGGTTGTAATAAGACCTTCAAGTTATGGTCCAATTAAATGTTTGAAAAATATTTTTTTTTTAAATATTGAAAATAAATGTGTTTTCCAAAGTTAAACATTATAACTTCAATAGTCAAATGCTAAATTAATATTAATCAACAACCAAATGGATCAATATATAAAAATCTAGTATATAACAAGCGCCAACCCAGTTTAGTTGCTCAAGTTAAAAATTATGCTTCAAAAAAATTGCATTAAAAATTATAAACTATATTGGTCAATGCTAAATTAATAGTGGTCAATAGACAAATCAAATCTTATAGTCTTTATTTTAATAGGAACTAACAAATAGAGATGTGAAATAGAAAAATTAATTGTGTGCTCCCCCACAAGAACTTGCATAAATTTTGGTGTGTAATAACTATTAGTAAGTCAACATATTTTCAGTTTTGCTCCTATATAAATACAATGGAAAACATAAATAATGGTGGAAGTCATTCCTGATAAATATATTTATTTACTTCTTATTCCTATCCATTATTTATGCAAATATTTTCTTAAATTAGGGTAGGAAGTAACTAGTAAATATGTCTTTTTTTTTTTTTTGGTAAGTTGTGCTAATCTATTAATTTTGAGAACATAAAAATACATATGCTACAAGCAGGGATGGTAAGTTGCGCTTAACCGATCCCTGCCTTTGTAACATTATTTCTGGGCTGTTGCGGGGGAGGAGGCTGGACAGACAAAACTTGAAAACAAGCCTTACATTGTGCGTTGTATCGCTGATACATCTAAAAGCTAGAGAGTAGAAAATTACAGAAAAGCCCTGCGGGCACATATGACAAAACACAGAGTAAAACTGAACAGTTGCGCAGACATTATGCATCATCATCATCACTGCAATGGGGATTCTCCTTGTCGATGAGATAGGTCGGGGCCTGCGTAACGACTGCTTCCATGACAACTTCTACTTCGACAACAGTGCGCTTGGGGAGACTTGCAGGAGCGCAGAGGATGGAGGAGTTTGGGTCTACTCGTTCAGGAACCTTCGTCCAAATGCCGTCGGAGTCAATAATCCATATATCTGTATCATCATCAACATATGCAGGACTGTTTGGGGGAGCCGGCGTGAAGTGCAGAGAGGGCGCTCTGGGAGAGGAGGTGGACCTCCTCGCGCCTCGGCTTCCCCTGTGCGCGAATTTCCTGGAGAATTCTGCTCGCTGCTCGGGAGCAGATTGAAGGGATGGATTGATGGCTATAAAGGGTGGTGGACGAGGAGCCTTCAATCCATTCAAGGTGGTTATCCTCGCTGCGATGGTAACGACCTGAGAGGGCCCCTCTGTGACCTCTACGAATAGTGCGTTGGCGCAATCTGGGGCCCATTGCGCACTTGGGAGAGGAGGTGGGAGAGACACTGGGGCTGGAGAGGCTACAGAGGCTGGGGGTAGGTGCGCAGAATGCAGAGCAACAAGCAGAAGGAGTCTGCGCAACTTCACTCTGGGACTGAGACTTCGCACCTGATTGGAATCAGTTGGAGTCTAGATCAGAAGGAGGAGAGCTAAATGCAACTGAGAACAAATGATGGAGAAGAGGGGCAGAGGTTTGGAGGCTAAATAGGTGTGAGGCTGAAGATTGTAAGTGTGGTCATGAATGATTTTCGCACGGTACTGCGTGTGGAGCTCAAGCAAGTGAGCAATCGCAGAGAGGTAAGTGTGGCGGCAATGTTGGTTATACATCATGGACATTAATGGCAGTATGAGCGAGGTGATGATCAGGGTCAAGTGACACCATGCCTGTCCAATCTGCGTTATCTCTGGTCCTGCGAGGAATGTGCGAGGAGTTAACGGTAATTGGATCCACTGCAGGTGGGGAATTTTGTTGGAGATTTCCGCAGTCCGCTTGCATTGAGAATTGATGTTAACTCGTGTCAGGCATGTCACCCACATTCGGGGTACTGGTAAATATGTTATTTACCTGATTATGAACCATTTTTAAATATTTTATTTTTGGATCACTTTCCTAAAAATATTAAGAATAAAAAATCACTACTCAAATGTCTAAAAATCATACATGAATATAACACCATATCCATAAATTATACCATAAAATATTAAGACAATTATCAACATGGCATTATATTTTGCAAAGACTACACTAAGACTTTCAACTTATTGTGTAATCAAATATTTGAATTTTTTTTTAATAAATATATATATATATATATATATATATTTAAGTTAACATTATAAATTGTATGAGTCAATGTTCAACTAATAATGGTCAAAAAATTACTATAATCATATTGGCAACAGTAACTAATAATAATTAAACATAAATAATATATTATCTAATGTACATTAGAGCTTGCTCGATGTTTCGGGTGAACACTTCACCCATCTTCAGGAGGAGGAAGTTGAGCGTAAGATAGGAAGAGTGCAGACGCTAAAAGAATAAATATGAGTGAATTCTAGAAGTTAAATTCAACGAAGTTGTTAGGATTCAAAGTTAGCCATTAGGGAGAAAAGATTAAATAAATAATAAATTATTAATAAACTATTTTGTTGAATTAAAATTAATTAATTTGAATTAGCCGTTGGAGAATGAGATGGTTGTAATGTTAAAAATCATTCTAAATTATTAAATTAAAATTAATAAAATAAAATAAATTTAGGATTAGGATAGGGTGATTTAATAGATTAGAGATTTGAAGATGGAAACAATGAGAAGAGATTTACTTTTATTTTCAAAAGAAATTAAATTAACTCAATAATATTAATAAGTATAGAATTTAAAGAAGATAGCTAGAAAGAATGGAGAGAGTGCGAGAGGACGAGCTTGGCGTGTTGGGGGGCTCGAACCCGTGACCTATGGGTGAGTGAACAGGTGTGATGAGGGGCTCCCTGGTTCTCCACATCGCCGACGTCTACACTTTCTGCTTGTGCTATGGGTGTTCTGACCCCCACCACATCCACAGCTGAACTGTCGTAACGACCCTGCGACCTACTATCAGCGGTCTTTCGGTTTTGGATTGTCGATTGCTGTTTGACCATGGCCATTGAAATGGATAATGAACTTCTAGACTATTTTGAGGACCCTTTCACATCAGCGGACATCTGGTCACATCCTCCCCGTAACTCAACATGTATGCTTGACTCTCATTCGGTTTTTTCATCTCATTCATCGGTCATTTTGCCTAGGGTTCATATCAAAATAAAAAAACAAATTATATACTTATTAATATTATCGAGTTAATTTACTTTCTTTTGAAAATAAAACTAAATCTCTTCTCATTATTTCCATCTTCAAATCCCTAATCTATTAAATTACCCTATCCTAATCCTAAATTATTTTTATTTTATTAATTTTAACTTAATAATTTAGAATGATTTTTAACATTACAACCATCTCATTCTCCAACGGCTAATTCAAATTAATTAATTTTAATTCAATGAATTAATTTATTAATAGTTTATTATTTATTTAATCTTTTCTCCCTAATGGATAACTCTAAATCCTAACAACTTCGTTGAATTTAACAACGAGAATTCACTCATATTTATTCTTTCAGCGTCTGCACTCTTCCTATCTTACACTCAACTTCCTCCTCCTGAAGATGGGTGAAGTGTTCCCCTGAAACGTCGAGCTCTTTCATCATATTACACAGTATTCCAGAAGCTCTAATCTACATTATGTATCTGACTGTGGAAACATTCACGTCTCAGATATATTATCTTCAACTAAACTTCTTGGTAATTATTTAAATCACACTAAAACAAAAATATCCATACTACATTCTTAGATTTCAATAATAACACAAATTTTCTATATATAGACTAAATGAATACATTAACGAACAATTTTAAATATTTTTAATATCAAAACACATATAGGTGCATTTAGTGCCATTGATTCATCCTATAGTGCCATTGATCATCCTACATTCTTAGCTTTCAAAAGACACTACATTATGATTTTAAATTCTACATATCTAACATATAACACTTACATATCTCTCCATACTAGGTTGTAAATAGCCTCAAGGTGCAACAATTCAATATGAAAAAGATGTGGTAAAAATACTTTTCTTTAAATTTTGGAGTTATAAATAAAATTTTTGCATGTCTATGTTAAATAGTCTAATTTTATATAACTTTATAGAGATAAAATAATTAAAAATTTAATAAAACTTCTATTCCTTTTATTAATATTTCAATATAAAATTTAAATAAACTGTTTGAATATCCAATATACCTTCTACACTATTAAATCTCTTGATGTGTCATTTTTTTTTTCAAAGTTTTGCATTCTAAAAATAGGTTTGCATATTATGAGATTTGATCCCTCTCGACTCTTGGCATATTTTGTGGTAAAGATGGATCTATACTGGTAAGTAGGTGTAATTTTCTTACTTTTGAAGTGAACATTGGATAATTAGAGGAATTGAACGAAACACCTTATAAGATTCCATATAGGCCTTGTCTACTGAGGCTTGCCATGAATTTTTTTTCAAAAAATATGATTGTTGGAGTGTTTGAATCATTTTTTTGTGGTGGAACTGGATTCAGCTCCATCAAGAACGTGTAAAGCACCCAAAATCCTGAATCTTGATAGTTGTAACTTGGATTTCAAAAAATTTCAACCAGTTTTTTTTTTAAATCTTTCCGGAATTTCCATTATTTCTGGGAAAAATTGTGGTCTCATTAGAATAATTTTTTATATAATATGTTTTGAACAAAAAAACCTTGTAATATTTTACATAACATATTTACATGCTTACCAAGTGAACTACCCCTTGAATCTTCTCTTGAAAATGATAACATAGAAATATACTTTAATGCACAAAAAATTATCTTCACTTCATGTTTATATAGCATTAAATTTATTGAACGCTTATACAATTTAACAAAAAATTGTGGCACAAGCCATTGGATTTTTTTTTACATCACTCTTGTCGTTTTAATAATAAGGGTAATAGCTGCAATGCAACATAGTCCCTGCCTCTACCACTAATTAATTGATTAAATGTTGTGTAGAGTGTTGGTAAAACTTCACACAATGAAAGCTCTCCACACAGTCAAATATCTACGCCCAAAGCTCTCCGGACAAGCTTCAATATTGAATAGAAAGCTCCATATTCCCACACCTCCCACTACAAGGAAAATGCCTTCTATCAAAGGTTATAATAGAGATTTTTAGTGTTATAAAATTGGAAAAAATCATCAAAAAAGCATACGTTAAAACATTTGTTTGCAGTAGTAGATGTTTTAGCAGAGATTATAATGGAACTTCATCACAATGGAAAAATCTTGGTGGTCTAAGGTTTTAGCAGATGGTTTTTTAGCTATGTGCTTCATGGAAAATAACATCGGTGCGCTAATTATATAAACACACCGGGGTTGCATACATAACTAAAAGCACAAATGCGTTGAATGCAAAGACCATCAGTGCATGAAATGTATAATTCCACGGTGCATATATATTAAAAATACTCCCCAGAGCATTCTTTTCAGGAATAACACTAGGGAAGGCAAAAAAATATTGCAAACCCGATGCTTTTATTTGAACTCGTAGCGTCGATGCACATGATTTGTATAAAAGCACCAATGTGCTACTAATATAAAAGAACTGGTGATGTTAATTTTAATAATGCACTAGGGATGGAAATAATATTTTGTAGCACTGGGGTATTAGTTATATGAAAGCACTAGTGATTTAAGAATTACAATTCACTCAGGGGCGTTAATTGCAAACAATACCGATGCTTGAAGAATTAAACACCCTGGTGCTATTGTTTTAAGAAAAGGAACCATCACAAATAAATATATATCTTTGTTGGAATTGTAGTGTTGGAATTGATGTCAACATGATCTTGGTGTTGTTCATCATATGCCTATGTATACCTCATGATGTGTGATGAGTATTTGGTTATTGCAGTGTTTAACTTGATGGTATTGTTAGTTGGCATTGATGTCAACATACTTATGACTAGACCTAGTTTAAGTGATTTCGAGATGTTTTTTCTGCTGAGTAGAGATGGATTCCACATGTGTGATTGGATTGAAGTTGGCATGTTATGTTGATTAGAGATGTTGTTGTTGAAAGTGTTTGGAGTGTTGCTACAGGTGTTGCATATGTCTCTACATGTCTTGGAGACATTGGATTTGCTGCTACATGTGTTAAGATGAGGTTGTATGTGTTGGAGGTTCTTCTAGCAGTATTGGATGTAGTTTATGACATGATGATGATGTTGCAGGTGATTGAGATGCTGCTATAGGATATAGAGATCCTGCTACAGGTGTTGGAGATGTTTAGTCATATTGTGGTTGCTTTTTGAGAAGCTAGAGGTGTTAGTATTGGTACTAAGGTTGGAAGAATATGTCTTGCATGTCATTGACTTGTTCTTAGCCTATTTCATACGTTACAGACTTGAAAAAAAGGATTGGATGAGTGATCAAATGTTGAATAAGGTGTTCTATCAATTAGCAGAGGTTCTTGACTGAATATCCATTGGTTTTCTTCATCCTTAGCTCTAGTTGCATGCAACCAAGCCCATAAATGCGACTGAAAATATCCAGTTGCCGAGAAACAAGATTGTGCATGCAATCAATTGAATTTGTCCAGTGTTATGCGTGCGACCGGTTGAATTTGTCTAGTGTTATGTGTGCGACTGAGCATTTGCACAAGTTTTTCTCTAGATTTCTCGCGTTTTTCCTATTAATTTTTGTATTGTGGAGACATTCATGTTCATATATTTTCGGTTTATGGTCAGAAAATTTTGTGGGACCTCCAGAAGTTAATCAAATTTAAAAATATCAAAAGACAAGTGGAGTTAGTGGTTTGATAGAGTCAATGAGCTGAATCTGAATCAAATAAAGCATATGAAGAGAGTTGTGAAGCCGAGTAGTTCTGTGTAGTTATTGAGTTGAGCACTTGATTTCATCCATATATAGGAGGAATCTCATTGATATTATGGTTGATTCTCCTAGTGTGTTGAGTGAGAGTGAGCTTGGAGAAGAGCTTGCAAGTTGTGTGAGTTGTCCATGCAGATTTTCTGAAACAATTTGTAGTTGTAGAAATAGATAGCTGAAATTTGTTTCATCCATTATATTTATGCAGTGAGTGAGGTCTTGAAGTGTGGATTGGAGTAGTGTTTTTAAGGAGATTTTTTTGTAGCTTGTGTGGATATTTTTTGTGGAGGTTTTAGCTACTACTGTAAATTTTTCATTTGATTGTGCTTTGATGCTATGTTGTTGCAGTGCTTGTGTTAAGAAGTTCTCGATTCAAATCTGAAATATTTTGAAATGAGAACCACATAGAGGAGTGGAGTTGGAGGACTACGACAAAAACAATATAAGTGAGCAGATTTTCTCAATCCAATGGTGGTTGGATAGTTCGACAGAAACTGGGCGAGACTCGTTGGTCATGGTCGCTTCCAGCAGATAGGAGTCCGTAGAGTCGATTTTTAGTTCAGGAGTAACCAGACAAGGATTTTTGATCGTGGTGGATTTCAATGGATGGTAGTTTGTATATCCACATGAGATAGATTCTCCATTTGAGAGTAGCCATGTATATCTCTATGTAAATAATTTTCTTGACTAATATTATATTTTAGCAACACAACAACATTGAGAGGTTTTTTTCCCTTGAGAGGGTTTTCCAACATAAATATCTATGTCCATTGTGTTGATTGATTTTATGGTTGCATATTTATTTTCATGCTCAAATCTATGGTTCTATGTTTTAGTTTGTGCATGGAAAAAGAATAAGTATTTGTAGAAAATGTGTAAAAGTATCATCACTACTAATTCACCCCCCTCTCAATAGTGATCTAGTTTCCAACAATTGATATCAGGTCAAGGCTCTGAGTTGCAGCTTGATCACTAGAGAGTGTATCTTGAATGTTTTGGAAACATTTTTGCAAATATTTCCAAAATGGATCAACAAGGAATTTCAGTACTTTATGAAGGTAAATTTGTAACTTGGAGAGTGAAATTGGATTCATAATTTTTATTCCTTGATGAAGATATTTTGCTATCAGTTGGATATGAATTTAAATATGAATAATTTTTTTAGCTAAAAAGATTAAATTGAATATTATTTCAAAATATGATAGCATGCATGTGAAGCATTGTGATACCGCCAAAGAGATGTTGGACAAGTTGTAGAATTTGTATCTTGGACGAAAATTGCATTTTTCATAAATGGAGAAAAATGCAAAGGATTCTACTTTTATTGCAGTAAAAAATCAATCCTCCTCACAAGAAGGATATGCAAGATTTAGCAATAGAAAATATGGAGAGAAATCAAGGATAATGACACTAGAAGTTGAAATTCAAAGACTCATGACTAAAAATAAATATCAACACATGCTACTGCAAATGTTTGATGAAAAGGAGTGTGCATACAAAGAAGAAATATCATATTTAAAAAATCAACTGCAAAAAGGAATGAAGATTGAAATTGAAATGAGGAAGCAATATAATGAGTTGGAGGATGAGTTTCAGAAATTGAAGGTTGAAGCAACATCTGCAACAAAAGAATTAGAGAGGTTAAAAACTAGTGCTCAAGCATCTACAAGCAAATAAAAAATTGTTGGAGCAACTAGTTGCAACAAAAATAATGAAATCCATGAGCCATGCAAGAAGAAACATAACAAGTGAAGAAGGCCCAAGAAAAATAATAGAATTGGAAAGTCTTATAATTTTGGAATTCATGGACACATAGAAACAATTTGCAATGATGGAGAGATCAAATCCTCTCAACAAAAGGAGCAACCAAAGAAGAAGCCACATCAAGCATGAATGCAAAGAAGATATCCATCCGTTAGGTATAATAGTCCATTTTATGGTTATTGTTTTTCATGCGATGATTTTTTCCATAGGGATATTGACTGCATGGCACATGCAAGGAATGGAAATCATAAAAATATAATACATCAACTTATTCCTCTATTCCTTGGTCACAATAGATGTTTTGTATGTGATAATAATGGCCATAAGGCCATGGATTGAAAAATTTCCATGTGTTTTAGGAGATCCAACTAGAGAGAGGAGAATATGCAAGGCCAACTGCATAAGAAGAAGATGGATCAACAGATTAAAGTTTGGAGGAGAAAAGAGTAGCAAGGATCTCCTACCAAAAATTGTGGCCTGCATGGTTCAATTATGAAATCATATCAGAAAGTGTACATGAAGAAAATTATGCATATTGTAGGTTATGCATGTGTTCAGGGGGAATCCTTGAGGTTTGAAGTGTTATTTCTAGTTTTTTTCTCTATTTTTATTTCAGTTTGATTTTAGTTGGAGTAGCAATGTAAATTTGTTGATAGTTTTGGAGCGGCTATATGTTTTGGTTTCTATTGATGCTAATGATGATATGGAAGTCATGCAGTATTCTTATATGCATTTTCTAGGTGTGGTGGGGGATCACAGATTCAGGGGGAGCATTTGTGCTTCCAAATGGATTCACGATTGTTGGCATCATGCTCATTTTGGAGGAGTTTTACTGTGTTTACTTGACATGAGTGTGTTGTAGGAAAGGAGTTGTATTGTTGTTTCCATATAGCTGCAAAATCATATGTTTTTGCATGAAATAGTTTGTATATTGATGATGATTATACTGCTAGATGATAGTTATATCATGTGTTGTGTAGATGCTATAGAAAATCAGATGACGTGTTGAGATAATTCATCTAGAATATGCACTTTATTTCTCATATTTTCTATTCTAGATGTATCATGTTGTTGCTCATGTGATGTTGGTTATATGAGATATCATAAGGATGATTGTTGTTGCTCATGATTTAATGCATGCTGATGGATGAGATATTGTGCACTCATGTGAATGAGTTATGATTATATATGTATTGCTACTCATATGTGGAGTATACATGTTTTTCTGCTCACTAATTTCCTGCTTATACCTCATTGATGATGTTTCTCATCTATGATGAGGATATGATGAGT
Organism: Pinus albicaulis; assembly: GCA_034641835.2. Lineage (NCBI taxonomy): Eukaryota > Viridiplantae > Streptophyta > Pinopsida > Pinales > Pinaceae > Pinus > Pinus albicaulis. The sequence goes on from CM076582.1 coordinate 861,453,921, forward strand.
TTAGTGTTGCAAGTAGTGCTATAATTCCAGATAGTATTCTATTGATGTTGTTGTTACCTATTAATGTGTTTCTCATATTTTAGTTAATGATATCTCATGTTGATGGTTGATGACACTCATCATGATGAGGATATGTATTTTTTGATGCCTATGTGTCATATATTGATGTTCATTTTTTCCATTTACTCATGATATTTCATGTTTTGGGTGTGTATTTATGAGATCACCATTGTGTGCAAATATAAAAGCCATGTACTATAATTGTTTCATATTTTGGGAACATTTCTCATGGATAGACCCTTGGTGTCTATTATGTTTTGTCATTAGCTATGTATGAGTCAATGGAAGTCCAAGTCATGTGTCATTTTGTATATCTTTGATGTAGCCCCACTATATTGGGTGCGTGATGTTAACTTGGGTCCATAAAAATCATGGTTGGTGATAAGTGTAGAGGAGTCATATGTCAGTCCTATGTACTTGTCACAACTATGTATTTTATCCATGAAGCATTGTATGTATTGTACTTCACTGTATATCATTTCTCAAAGTCAGTTGGAGTCATGGTCACGAGGAGTAGTCTCTTGCACTTGGCAAAGAGGCTTATTGAAGTAGGAAGAGATAGTGTGATTGAAACCCCATTACATGCTTAGGGGGAGCATGTTCAGTTTCATAGATTGCATGTCATTAGCTTGAGACTTGCTAGCAGTTGGTTTCCTTGATTCACATGCTTATCTTGTAGCAGATAATTCTTTGGGTTGCATCAGTATGGTGTTGAGTGTGATAGGGGGGGCACTTATCTCATCTGATACATTATTGGGATTGTCTTCAGTGTTGGTATGGCCCTTTTCCATTGAATTCAAAGGGGGAGATAATTTGGATAGAGATCAGTTTCAGAGCTACAACTTCACTTTTGGGGAGTGTATGGAGATTAGCCCCAGTGTTGGATTGAGGTTGACATCAATGCCAAAGGGGGCATTTATTGAAATTGTAGTGTTGGAATTGATGCCTATATCTACCTCATGGTGTGTGATGAGTATTTGGTTATTGCAGTGTTCAACTTGATGGTCTTGTTAGTTGGCATTGATGTCAACATACTTATGACTAGACCTAGTGCAGGTGATTTGGAGATGTTTTTGTTTCTCAATAGAGATGTATTCCACATGTGTGATTGAACTGAGGTTGGCATGTTATGTTGATTGGATATGTTGCTAATATAGGTGGTTGGAGTGTTGCTACAGGTGTTGCATATGTCTCTACATGTCGTGGAGACATTGGATTTGTTTCTACATGTGTTGAGATGAGGTTGTATGTTTTGGAGGTGTTTATACCAGTAATGGAGGTAGTTGAAGGAATGATGCTACTTATACAAGAGCTTGGAGATGCTGCTACAGGAGATACAGATGTTGCTACAGGTGTTGGATATGTTTAGACAAATTGTTGTTGCTGCTTGAAAAGCTGGAGGTGTTGGCCTTGGTACTAAGGTTGGCAGAATAGGTCTTGCATTTCATTGACTTGTTCTTAGACCATTTCATCAGTTGTAGACTTGAAATAGAGGTTTGGAGTAGTGATCAAATGCTTAAGAAGGTTTTCCATCAGCTGGCATAGGTTCTTGACAGAAGATCCATTGGTTTTCTTCATCCTTAGCCCCATTTTCATGGAGCCAAGCCCATCAATGCGACTAAAAATATACAGTCACTGGGAAGCAAGCATGTGCATGTGACTGGTCGAATTTACCCAGTGTTATGTGTGCGACCGAGGATTTTCACGAGTTTTTCTCAGGATTTATTGCGCTATTCAACTAATTTTTGTATTGTGACGACATTCTTGTTTGAAATTTTTTGGTTTATGGTCGAAAAGTTTGTGGAACCTCCAGAAGTTAATCAAATTTGAAAATATCAAAAGGAAAGTGGAGTTAGTGGTTTGATAGAGTTAATGTGTTGAATTAAAATCAAATCGAGCATATGAACAGAGTTGTGAAGTTGAGTAGTTATGTTTCATTATTGAGTTGAGAACTTGAGTTCATCCATATATTGGAGGACGCTCATTGATAGTATGGTTGATTATCCTAGTGTGTTGAGTGACAATGAGCTTGGAGAAGAGCTTGAAAGTTGTGTGAGTTATCTATGCATATTTTATGAAATAATTTGCAGTTTTAGCCACAGATAGCTGAAGTTTACTTCAACGATTATATTTATGCAGTGAGTGAGGTGTTGAAGTGTGGATTGGAGTAGTGTTTTTTAGAAGATTATTTTGTAGCTTGTGTGGAGATTTTATGTGGAGGTTTTGATTGCAGCTAGTGTTGCAAATTTATTATTTTACTGTTCTTTGATGCTAAGTTTTTGTAGTGCTAATGTTGAGCATTTATCAGTTCCAGTCTGGAATATTTTGAAACGAGAACCACATATAGGAGTGGAGTTGGAGGACTTCGAAAAAATCAATATAAATGAGTAGATTTTTTCAATCCAATGTTGGTTGGATAGTTCGGAAGAATATGGGTGAGACTCGTTGGTCGTGGTGGCTTCCAACATATAGTAGTTTGTAGATTCGATTGTTAGTTTAGGAGTAACTGGGTGAGGATCGCTGATCGTGGTGGCCTTCAGCGGATGATAGTCCATAGATCCACATGAGAAAGAGTCTCCATTTGAGAGTAGCCATGTATAGCTCTATGTAAATAATTTGATTGACTAATATAATATTTGAGAAGCACAACAAAAACAAGTGGTTTTTTTCCCTAGAGAGGGTTTTCCACTAGACATAATTGTGTACATTGTGGTGATTTATTTTATGATTGCATGTTTATTTTGATGCTCTGATCTATGGTTTTGTTTTTTAGTTTGTGCATGGTAAAATAATAATAATTTGTAGAAATTTTTTAAAAGTGTCATAACTACTGATTTAACCCCCCCCCCCGTAGTGATCTAGTTTCCAACAACCGCAAGTTACGGTGATTTTATATAACATAACGCACTGATGTGTGTTTATGTTATGGACGCACTAGTTTTTTGTATGAGATTCTCTTTTTTGGAAACATCGACTTGTGAAAGTGCAATTATTGTGATTTTTAAAATTCTTTATTCATCGAAAAATTGACATATATCTTATAGCAATATTCATATAAATTAAAATTTGATTAGTGCATTAGTATATGATGTTTGGATTATTTTGTAGTATTACGATATTTTACATCTCTTCATTATAATATTTAATCATCCATATATTTAATCAACGGTGTAATATTTCACAACGACATTAGATAACACAATAGAATAAATTAAATGTATCTTATTATATATAAATAAGAGGCTCGTTGTCATACAAAATGGAATTGTTATCGGTAACCATTTGTCTTTCAATTGGGACACTATGTCCATTACATTAAACAAAATTTCTGATTTCAAAGTCAATTATTTCCAAAAATATAACTTGCATTGATATCCAAATATATCATCATTCTTCATTGGAACTGTTGTCAGTGTGCGAGCTAGTTCCATGACTTAGGTTATTTAGACGAATATTTTGTCGATTACATCGATTATGTTCGTCTTCTTGATTTTGTTCCATTGACAAACATAAAAAAAAAGTGTAATGAGTGTAGCTACATTGATGAGAATACTAAAATTTGAAATAAATAATATACATCAATGTAAATCAAATAGAAATGTACCATAGCAAGAAGTGACTCATGAACTGTGCACATGGTTTCAAAACCAAGTCTCATGCTTTGTTGCAATAAATCTTTTGTTGGCTTAGTCATGTTAGTGCACAAATTTCCCTGGTAATTAAGGAGAGTTTGATACCACATCATTGAGGATGCCCTGGTAATTAAGGAGAGTCTGATACCACATCACTGAGGATCCTAGATCCTCTCGCTCTAGGTGATAAGGGTTGACCTCCCTTTCGCCACAAGAGGCAATTCCTAGTGATAATCAAAATTGAATAGTAATTGTAAAATAGTGTGAAATAAATATATTTTTTAATTAAACAAATAAATAGGCCAAATTATTGAATAAAAAGTATTTCAAATAAAAAATATTTTTTGGGAAAAAAATATGGTTAAAAACTTCATTAATAACAAATGATGTAACTTAATATATATCATAATTCACAAAGGTTAGTGAAAAAATAAAGATTAAAATAAAGAAAAAGAGGGAATTAAAGCATGTTGGTGTTAAATACATCTAACTGAGTATGTGGTTTAAATAACATAACATCAAGTATTATTATTATTTAATCCTGCATAACTATTAAAATAATTTAATTTAATATTTTCTAATAATAAATATTAGAGAAACATTAAATTAATGTACTGTGTGAAACATTGGACAATATGAACAAGTCAAGTAATGGCTAGTAATTTCATGTTTTCCAATGAGGGAAAATGGTGAAAACAAGAATAAAGTAAAAAAGAAATAAAATTTAAAGCTTTGCTTTTTATGGTATTTTGAATTTACAATGCACATAGAACACTGTTACCGATGAAATAGGTAACCGCACTGTTACCTACTTTTTTTTGGTAGCATAAAAAGCACCTGATTTTGAAAAGTGGTGATGCAGGATCACCCATTTTTTTTTGTGCACATTTTTGACACTCTAATATTTTTATTTATGAAGTATGAATATTTGTTTTAAAATGTTAGAGATTTTCATGCTAATTTTGAAACGTATTGATGCAGCATCAACTTTTTTTTTTAGAGCGGTGATTTTCATGCTAATTTTGAAACGTATTGATGCAGCATCAACCTTTTTTTTTAGAGTGGTGATTTTCATGTTGGCAATAAAACACAAAACTTAGATAAAATATATATATATATATAAAAACAATAAAAATGAAAGAAAAAAAAAACAAAGTTAAATCGTAACAAATGACAAAATTTATATAAAAAAAAAATGACAAAATTTGAAAAAAAAACACATAATTTAAAGAAAAAAACAAAAATTAACCAAAAAAATTAAAAAAAAAACAAAAATTAACCAAAAAAATTAAAAAAAAAAAACATCAAAAACATTTTTTTCTAAGTTATTAAAAAAAACGATATATTTAAAAAAAAATTAAAATAGAAAATTTAAAAATAATTAAAATTACAAAATTAAAATTTAGATAAAAAAATAAAATACAAAAAAGAAGAAATTAAATTTAAAAATTTAAATTAAAAAAATAATATTAATAAGAAAAAAAAATGCAAATTTTAAAATTAACAAAAAAAAACAAATTAAAAAAAAAACAAAATTTAAAATTGAAAAAGAAAATTAAAATAAAAAAAACTATCATTAAAAAACAAAAAAAATGAAAAAAACCACATGCAAATAATTAAAAAACAAATATCCATAAATTTACTGTTTTTTTTTAAGTGAAAAATTTTATAAATTTTAAAAATGAAAAACTAAATAAACTAAAAGATTAAAAAAAAATTAAATTAAATTAAAATTTAATAAATTTAATAAATAAATTTTAAATTTTAAAAAATAATTAATCTAAAATATTAAATTAAAATAAATAAATAAATAAATAAATTTTAAATAAAAAATTTGAATTAAAAAAAAATAATTTTAAATTTTTTGAAATTAAAAAAAAAATTAAAGAAAATCAAATTAAAAAAATATTAAAAAATTAAAAAAAAAATATTAAAAAAAAATGTTACGAATTAAAAAATATTAAAAATTAAAAAAAGGTAAGGATTTTAAATTTTACAACTATTAACATCTTATAATGACCAATTTTTGGATAAATTATATTTATGAGAAACTAATTGATTGTAACCATACAAAGTAAAGTAATATCTAAATTAAATCAAACACTAACTATGCCACCTTGTTAATGTTTTAAATTGTTAAAAAAACATATTAAAATTAAAATTAAATTGTTTATTAATATTATTGAAATTTTAATAATTTAAAAATATTAAAATTATAATATTTTATTTTAATTAAATTTATAATTTGATTATGAAAATAAAATCAACGGGCTCAAACCCTTTTAACCATCTCATCAATTAAAATGTCCAAAATTCCTTTAGGTAGCTGGTAGCAGAAGATTTTCCTTCATATATCTAAGACTAAATCGTGAAGAGAAATCGCAAGTTTAACTTCTGTCTACTCCTCCTAGCCTGTGCTGCTGTGTGTCGGCGACCATGCCGTTCATAAGGTTTTGTATTTCTATCATTGAAATTGTCAGTTGTGCGAAAAAAAGAAACCCTTGTATGTTAGTTTCTCTCAGGGAGCATTAAAACTAGCAATTGCACCAGATGTTGCAAAGGAAACGCCGTAAGGTGATATCATATAATTTTAACTTGTGATTTTTTGGCAACTATTGAAAGACAAAAACATATCAACAAAAGGAAAGTACCATGCAATGATGAAATCTTACAATATTGCTTTCTTGAGGCTTACAATTCATGATTCCGATGTTCAAGTTAAATACATTGTCTAATTATGCCAGCATGATAACTTATGATTTTTTGACAACTATTGAAAGACAAAAACATATCAACAAAAAGAAAGTACCATGCACTAGTGAAATCTTACAATACTTCTTTCTTGAGGCTTACAAATCATGATTCCTATGTTCAAGTTAAATACATTGTCTAATTATGCCAACATGAATGCCTCATAAATAAAGAAATAGATCATGATTTTCTACCTTCGAAATTAGAGGTTGTTTCAATACAATTCCTCCATATTTCTTCTTGATCACTGCCATTGATTTTCATTTATATTTTTAGTGTTTGTTCTTACTGAATGAGAAAAAAATAAGATATATGATGAAGAAGATAGTTGTGAACATGCGTTTGTGTTGAAGCACAGGGGAAAATAAACGAAAAATTTTCATCATCAAAGAGACAAGAGATGAAGCCAAAGAGATCACAACTTCAAAGCATAAAGTAGAGGAAACTTAAACCTAGGTATCAAATGCAAGTGTTATTATTGTGAAAAAATTAGTCATTATGAAAAGGACTGTAGAAATGAAGTATGAATTTTCGGAAAATAAATGCAAAGTTTTCATCATCAAAGAGACAATAGATGAAGCCAAAGAGATCACAAATTCAAAGCATAAAGTAGAGGAAACTTCAACCTAGGTATCAAATGCAAGTGTTATTATTGTGAAAAAATTAGTCATTATGAAAAGGATTGTAGAAATGAACTTTGAATTTTCTCATGTAAAGGGTGAAGAGAAGAGAGATTGAGAAGAGAGATTCATGACACAAAAAGAATGAGTAGAGATTCATGACACAAAAATGATGAGTGGTTTTCCTAATTGAATGATAATAAAATTTACCAAGAGACAATTTCTTCAAGAGATGAGAAGGTATACATGGTCAAAAGTGAAGGAACAAACCCAATGAAAGTGCCTAATGGAGGTGTTAAAGATGTGGAGAAGAAATTTAGGCTTAATATTTTCATAGTTTTATTAAAGAAAAATTTGCAACCTAATTTGTGATTAGAATTATGCATTATTTTGTAAATTAGCATATTTATTTTTTAAAATATATAAAGATTTTTTTTAAATATATAAATATTTTCCACCAACATTTAATAGGTTTTCTTATATTTTTACCTAATCAAATTAATTGGGTCCCAAATTTTTTAAGCTATTAGTTATATATGGGGAATTAGTTAGTATAAGCCACTCATTAAAATACCATTAATTTTTAATTAAATAATGTAAATTTATGTAAGAAAAGGAAAAAGTATTTACTACCTCTACAATTTTTTCTCAATTTTCTGATTATTTTGTAAATTAGTATATTTATTTTTTTAAATATATAAAGATTTTCCACCAACATATGATAGGTTTTCTTATATTTTTACCTAATCAAATTAATTGGGTCTCAAATTTTTTAAGCTATTAGTTATATATGAGGAATTAGTTAGTATAAGCCACTCATTAAAATACCATTAATTTTTAATTAAATAGTGTAAATTTATGTAAGAAAAGGAAAAAGTATTTACTACCTCTATACTTTTTTCTCAATTTTTTGATTATTTTGTAAATTAGTATATTTATTTTTTTAAATATATAAAGATTTTTTTTTAATATATAAAGATTTTCCACCAACATATAATAGGTTTTCTTATATTTTTACCTAATCAAATTAATTGGGTCCCAAATTTTTTAAGCTATTAGTTATATATGAGGAATTAGTTAGTATAAGCCACTCATTAAAATACCATTAATTTTTAATTAAATAATGTTAATTTATGTAAGAAAAGGAAAAAGTATTTACTACCTCTATAAATTTTTCTCAATTTTTTTATTATTTTGTAAATTAGTATATTTACTATTCATAGAAAAACTATAATTTTTCAATTGAAAAACAAAAATATTACGAAAAATTACAAGTGTTTAAAAAGAGAAAGATTAAAATTAGAGATAAAATTGTTTTATTTAAATAATCAATAAATATAAAACTATACAAACATACATGCAAATGAAAAAAATACAAATATTCAATCATACCACATAAGTTACAATACTATAAATGGTAATTCAATTCTATTTTTAGTTGCACAATATACTAACATGCGACTTTAAAACCCCATGAGAGAATAAAGTATCCTCTGAGAAATGAAATAACATATAATAATTTATATAAACAATACGAAACAACAATAATATTAAACCCCGCGAGAGAATAAAGTATCCTATGAGAAATGAAATAACATATAATAATTTATATAAACAATACGAAACACCAATAACATTATTCTATGCCACAGGGGGAAGAAAGTAAGCACTGGGAACTCTCAAATAACCAAAGTTAAGTTCAAAGCGACATTTTATAATTTATATTTACTACTCAGAAAAACTATAATTTTTCAATTGAAAAACAAAAATATTACGAAAAATTACAAGAACTTTAAGCCAAAGGTTGCACCCAGTTAATTTTTTTGGAAATAAGAATTTTGGTCGACTGACCATACCCTTAATATTGCAATATGGCAATAACAACAATTTAAATTGAAATCACTCGAAAAACTTGCTAAACAACCTACCAAAGGACGAGGCTCAAGTTTGCAAGCTAAAGGATCTCCAAATAATTTAACCGTAGCAAACATAAAAAAACCCAAGCAGAGTCTTGGCCAGATGGTCGAATATCCCTGACATCCGACGCCCTCACCACCGGCGCATTGAGAACACCCGACATCTCCTCCATTTCTGCTCTACAGTTTACACAAATTCACAAAAACTGAGAAGTTAGAACGTTCATGCAGAACTTCTAGTAAATGCCTGTTATATAATGGGTACGAGCAGACAAATATAACTCTTTGAATTTCTCAATATCATTATCATTGAAGAATCTGAAAAGAAAAATGAACATCGGAACCGAATACAGTAATAAAGAATCGGAACTGAATAGAGAGCGATGAGGAATCATGAAAGGTAAAATCATTAAAAAAAATTGAAAGGTACGTCGAGTAAGTATTTTTTGGAGACTTTATACAATAATTTTAGTGTTCCCTGTACGACGCCATTAATGGTATCCGAATAGAAAAAATGAAACAAATGAATCGAAAGTGAACAAAGTAACTAAGAATCGATTAAAATAGCATCATGTTTTTTTTGGAAAATGTGATGAATATAACTTTTCTCCATCCTTGCTACATCATTTAGTGATTACTGTATAAGTCTTTAATGGTGGATGAATGGAAAACTAAAGAAAATACAATCACTACATTCATAAAAAAAATAGATCGGTTATTACGGATAGGTTGGCCATATTTCCAATTTGGGGATATTATGGAATGCTTCAACCAATACGCTGCAACTCTCTTATATGCCCACGTAGAATTTGATATGAAGCGGCTTCCATAGACATGTTAGGAACTATAGTAGTTGCTACGGAGATTGACAGGATTATAAGGCTGTCTCCGTACCTGAATGAAGACAGTGAGATGTCATATATTGAACAGTTGAACGGTTCCAACTACCTTACGTAATCGAACCTAAATCGAACTACTACAAATTCTCAAATCGTCTAACATAAATCCAATGGCAATTAATGATGACAAGTGGACTATAAAGAAGTTTTTTTCGCCTTACGGCGTAAATATGTAGATTTCTAATTTCAACCCAAAGAAAAAAGAAAACTAAAACTGAAAAAAATTATGACACACATTCATAAAAAATCTCTCAATAAAGTTCAAGACCGACATTGCTGTGAATTATAATAATAACAATGCAGTCGTGCAGGCATTTACAGTGCACCGACAGAGGCAGAATAAAACTCACACTACTGTGATAGATAATAATAACAATGTAGCAGTGAAGGCATTGACAGTGCACCAATAGGGGCAGATTGCTAAATTATATGCATCTGGAAAGCTGCACGCTCCATATCAACCATAATTCTCTAACAGTGGGCTGCTGCTCTCACTCTTCAGTATCTTTTTGTCCTGATTACGGGCAATTTTTGCTTTTGGCCGGATGATTAACAATATTATGATCATCTGGCTGCTGATCTAAATGGAGACCCTTTGAAAAGTTACACAGGTCCTCCTCAATCAAGGAAATTACTTTATAGATCACGTATTCAAAATCCAGGGCCCAACCACCCTGAAGTTCATCAAATAATTGCTTGACCCGGGCGACAGAAAGTAATAACCAAGAGCACTATCAAAATATCAAGTCCGTACTCTATTCACCAATTGAAAGATAAAACTGATTACCTATGATTCAAATAACCGACTTTAAAGAACTACCTTTGCTTATTATATAATTTCAACATCTAATTACTTAAAAAAAAAAAAAATATAAATTAGTTTACGTACAATATACCTTAAAATTCCATTGCCATTATGTCACTTGGTTGAATGAGTTATTTTTCTTTTTTGTACGGTATTCCAACTTATTGCAGGAGTTATTCAACATACTTCATGATCAACATCAAGAAAAAACCTTACAACCAATCGTGAACAATTTATATGAGGGCTTGCTCTGATATTTATTGAAAGACATGATGAAGATCGAGAATAAGTAGAAAGACATCGGGTTTAATGATTGATTTTACATAATACCTATTCTTTCATAGAACGCGCTTCGACCTACCCTCCACTGGCAGTATCGGTTAGCCAGAAATAAAAGCATATTTGAGCGGGACTGATAATCTGGATCCAAATATTCTCTAGAATTCCATTGAGTTGAACTGGTTTCAATTTGTTCGAACAAAATACAGCCACGCAACACTCAATCATCCAAAGAAACCTCTTAGTTTAACAAAGAACACAATTAGTCTGCGGAAGCGAGACCAAAAATTAGTCCACAAAAAGCAGGGGCTGGGGATCATAAATGCTATTGACGTCCCAATTTGAATTCGCACGGAAGAGGACTGCCTGAACGGAGTCAGGCAGGCGAGATACAGAATGAGCCCTATGCTAGCTTAAACCCTATGGATGAAGTAGTAGATTTATTGAGGTCCATTATCAATATTGCCAAGAATCTTCCAGGGAACACTATGGTGGCTGATTTTCTGGAACCTTACATTGGAAGAATAAGCCACAGGGATTGCAATTTGCTGTTACTGTTGGTTGGAGAAGAGGGTTTATATTTGCAGGCTATGTATCTTCTACAATGGATGCGATTGAAGGACCCATCTCTGGTTACCCCCACAACATATTCTCTCATTTTCCTGCTTCTCGGTAAAGCTGGAATGGTAGAAAATTTTTGGTTACTGTACAGGAATATGCCACAAGGAAGAGAATTTCACTCTGTTCACGTTTATAATGCAATGATTACGGGATTTTCACGGTGTGCCAGGTTAGAAGCCTCTTACAGTCCTTTTTCCTCTTTCTTTCCTGCTGAAATGAATAGTTAAGGTAATGTTAAAACATTTTATCATCTGTACAGGCGCAGTCAATTTACACAGAGGCAATATGTTCACAGTTTGAGTATAAAAAAACCAGAGGCACTGTCATCCAAAAAACCAAAATGCCTTGGGAAAAAAGTCTGCATACCGGATATCCCTCTTTAAACACAGATTCCAAATGCAAACTGAGGGGCGGAATGACAGGTCACTCTAAGACATAGATAGATAAAGATAGACAAGAAGCAGACACAGACATCCCATGCGCAAACAGAAACAATGCCTAGGAATTCAAATTACCTGGGGAGCTTTTCCAAATGCCGGATGATCCTTACTGTTTGTATTTCCATGTGGTTCCTTCCTCCCAAGTCTTGTAATTCATTTTGGCAGCATTAATTGGGTAGGGCTTTTGAAAAGCCCGACTTACCGTAATGCTTGCGTTGCCATCGCTGGCTGGGCCGATGCACGGAGCTATACTGACCGCCGCTGTTTTAATGGCAGTCTTCCCACATTCACCATCCCCATAAGCTGTGTGGAATACAAGGGCGCTCCAAAACGCGATCAGTATCACCACCATTGCCTTCACATCTGCCATAGCCAAGAAAGCACAAAGTTTCCCTTCTATTGAAGCGTAACCAACTTTAATAACTAACCTATTTCAAATCAACGGCTTAGAAGACTTTAATCGTCTAACAAAAGATCTAAGGATGCACAAGAAAGACAGCAAAGCAACAGCAAAGTTGTTTTCAAATAATAACGCCTTACGGCGTAAATATCTGCTATTGTTTCGTTATCACACACACCATTAGAGCACATTGCAGAAGAGATTTTGTAGGGAATCCAGGTGAGAAATGCAAAGTACGAAAAAATTGTAATAATTAAAATGGCGTGGATACCACAGTTCGTCTTCAGAAATTCATGAAAAAGAGTTGCGCAGGGAGGCCGCTTCCAGGAATCGGCTTCCCGGGCGCCACCCATCAAAAAATTCTTTTTTTATTTTTATTTTTATTTTTAATTTTTTTAAAAATTTTTAATATATATATATATATATATATATATATATATATATATATATATATATATTTTTTTTTTTTTTTTTTTTTTTTTAATTTGATTTTTTTTTTTAAATTCAAAAAATTTAAAATTATTATTATTATTTTTTAATTTAATTTTTGTATTTGAAATTTAATTTGTTTTAATTTCTCTCTCTTTTTTCTTTTTTTTCTAAATTTGGTTAATAATTATTATTATTATTATTATTATTATTATTATTATTATTTTTAATTTTTTAATTTTTTATTATTAAATTTTATGTTTGGTTTTTTCATTTAATTTTTTAAAATTTAATAAATTTTGGATTTTTTTTTTAATTTATTTGAAATATATATATATATATATTTCTTATTATTATTTTTTAATTACATAAAATTTATATATATTTTTATTTCACTAAAATTATATATATATATATATATATATATATATATATATATATATATATATATATATATATATATATATTAAACTTAATATTTTCAAATTAATTTGTTTTTTATTTTATTTTTTATTTAATATATTTTTTTCAATTTTTCAATTTTAATTGATTTTTAAAGTTTTTTTAACTTTTTATTTTAACAATTTTTATTTATTTATTTATTTATATTTAAAATTTATTTTTTATTTCAAAATTTATTCATTTATTTATCAAAATTTAATAATTTTTTTTTTTAAATTTAATTTGTTATTTTAATATTAACATTTTTTTTTTAAATTTAATAAAATCTAATATATATATTTTTAATTTAAGTTCATACATATATATTTTATTTTTTAAATTTTGATTTTTTTTTTAAATTTATTTGTTTTTTAATATATATATTTTTTAAATTTAATAGTTTTATTGTATTTTATTTTTCATTTTTCATTTTTAATTGATTTTTCATTTTTTACTTTTAATTTAAATAATGTTTTTTTTTTTATTTTAAAGTTTTAAATTTATTAAAATTTAATATATTTCTTTAAATTTAATTTTTTATTTTAAAATTTATTTATTTATTTTTTTTAAATTTAATAAACATTTTCTTTTTCTTTTTAAAATTTAATTTCTATATTTTATTTTTTATATTTTCTTTCTTTTTTTAACTGGTTTTTTTTTTAATTAATTAATTTATTTTTTCTATATATTTTGAAATTTTAATCTTTAAATTTTTTATTTTTCTTAAATTTTAGGTTTTTTTTTAATGTTTGAATTTTTATTTTTATTTTGTTTTTATTTTTATTTTTTTATTCCTATATATTTTTAAATTTTAAGCTTTAAAATGTTTTTATTTTTTAAATTTATTTTTTTTCTTTTTTTAATGTTTTAATTTTAAAAATTAAAAAATGTTATTTCTATTTTTAAAAATGTCAAAAATATGACACAATTTTTTTTTTTGTTATTCCAGCATCAATTGGTTTTGTTTTGAGGGTGTTTTTTCATTCTTTTTTTCAAGAAACAATTTTGTTGTTAGCATAATTTTATAAAATGTTGAAATTTGACCTTAAAAAAAAACCAAGTGCGTTCTGGAATACACTTTTTTGTTTTGTTTTTGGGGTGTTTTTTCATGTTTTTTGAGTCTTTTTGGGCTAGAGTTCCCGTTTTGAGGTCAGGTTACCTATTTCATCGGTAACAGTGTTATAGCCCTACATATCATGTATTTATGGAATCAAACTTGCAACAAATAATTTCAAATTATGATTTTAACACTCTAGATATCAAGTATTCCAAAATATTTAGATCATTTAATGTATTAAAAAATAATGCATAATCAAGTTAAGCCACCATTCTAGAATAATAATCAGGAATAATAAACGAGTGCGTAAAATTGAAAGTAAATAAAACACAATGGAAGAAAATAATAAAATGAATTATAATATTACTAATAAAACCTCAAAGCCCAATGAAAGAGACTACATGTACAAAAGGGTTGTAATAGTTCGTAATTCTTCTACTAATGTGCTAGCATCTTCCAACCTATAAAATAGATTATGCCCAAATACTTCTTCCCAAAAAGCTTTGGAAATAAACCCTTGCATGTTCTTTTATATTTATGGAAGACACACATATATATAATACATACTCACCCATTAAAAATAAAATTTGGACTTGAAATGAAATCCAAAATAAATATACAATAAATTCTAGATTTCTATTTCAATACAAAATTTGAATAATTCCACTTTCAATGCTCTTTCCCTTTAAACTCCTCCTATATGCCCCTTTTCCATTCACCATTAATTCCATAAAAATAAATTCTTAAAGATATAACTTTAACTTTAATTTTAGATTATAATTTTAATTTTAAATATTAATTATGTTTTAATATAAACTCGGAATTTAAATAAAAACATAATCAAACTAATATAACTTAAATATAATTTTTCATATATATATATATATATATATATATATATATATATATATATATATATATATATACATATATTTAAATTTTAATAATTCCACACATATATATTTAAAAAGAAATTCAATTTCAAATACAATATATATGTTTTACTTGACCCAACGAATCGATATCATTTGCACCCAATGGCATGTCGGAGGGAGTGGAAGGCATTCCTTTCATTGGAATCGTTGAAGTGATGAAGGAAGCCTCAAAATTCGTTGGAGAAATAATGTTGCCACGAATCCTTCTTTTATTATTCACGTTAATGGGTTTTTTAATGATAAATTTTTATGTGGTAATGACATATACCATTCACCTTTTTATTAGTCGATGAGCGTAATGAGAGGGGAGATAAGTTGTTAATGTTTTATTATTTTTTATTGTTTTAATTAATTCATATACATTGTGTTTTAATTTAATTTAAAAATAAAATTGGTTTAATTTAGATCTGATATTATTTATTATTATTTTTAATTATTTATGTTTTATTTAGTTTAATATTATATTTAAATTTAATTAATTTGTTTTTATATTTAATTTATATTAATTTAATTTATAATTTAATTGTTATATTTAATTTATAATTAATGATATTATATTTTAATTAATTTTAATTATTTTGTTTATTTAATATTTAATTAATTTAAATTATATATCAATTGCTTTTAGTTTATGATTAAAATTTTTTAAACTTTTAATAATTAGGTTTTTTTTTTTGTAAGTCAGTGGTTGTATTAAGAGCATCAAATGTTCATAAATTACAAAGGGTTATGCTGATAGAAGATTAACGGATAACCGTGATCCCCAGACATAACAAGAGTAACCATCTTAGACAGACAAGACGAGACAAGCCGAGCTTTACAATAAAAGAGCCGCTGATCGCTGAAGGAAGCCGACCAACATAGATGAGAGAAACATGAAAATTCCCGTGGGCTCGCAGTAGTGGTGGAACATGCTATATTAATCAGAAAGAGAGAGACAAGATTAACCAGGAGGAAAGACCTGAAGCCTAACCAGAAGGGGTTGAGTGCGCAATGCGAAATTTCTTCCCTTTCTTGTTGACCACTTTGACCCAGCCATCGGGGCCTGGGGGTATGGATACCACTTGCATGTCACTGCGGCTCCCTGGAGGAGCATCTTTGTCCGAATCGGAGGAGTTGGAGATGTGCGGGCGTTTCTGAACAACCGAGGAGACGGGGGCCTCTCCTGGATATCGGATGGAGGAGGTTGCTGTTGAGTTGCAGTCTCTTCCTCTGAATCACTTTCTTCTTCTTCTGAGCTGCTGGAATCAAGATCCTCCAAGGGAGGGGGGTCAAAAGGTTTCCAGCTTTTATTCTTTGGTTTGCGTTTACCAGATTTCTGGCTGGCTAGAAACTGAGTGCATAAGTTATGAAGATGCCCGGTTTGATGACAGTGCCGACAGCGAAAAGCTGTGTTCTCATAGTCAAGAGGCTGAGGCCAAGAGAAATCCCCAACCTTGAGAATGATATGGTCTGGAAGTCCTTTGCTGATATCAATTTCTGCACATATTCTTCCGTAGGTGTAGATGCCCTTTAGTCCTCTTGACGGATCTGTGGCAAGGAAACGTCCTAGAGTATTCCCAATGGCTTCGAAGACCGCACAATGCCAGAGGTGAGCAGGAAGGTTGGGAAGCCGAACCCAGATCGGGAGTTTGGTAATGACTGCCGTGGAGGGATCGAAGTCCAGAAACTAGGGGGTTAAGAAAAGCCCTGCCTTACCCTAGAACCATGGACCACCTGTGAGGGCAGTTTGATAATCCTTGCTGTCAGCTAGAATGACAATGAAAAAGCCCTTGGAGCACAGAATGATCTTGAAGTGCTTGGTCCAAGTGGAATGAACCCAGCTGTAAAGATCTTCGGATCGCGGCCAGAGACCATTAAATCTGCAGATGAGGGCATTTTCCTCATAGAAATGGCGCACCCCAGCCAAATCTAGGTGGGTTATTTCTGCTAAAGGAACTTCTTCCAGTTAGTCTACCAGGAAAGGCTTGGGAGCCTCCGGGGTAGGGGCTAAGGGAGAAGAAGTAGGAGCCTTGACAGCCTCCTTGTAGGAAAAGCCCTTGGGAGCAGAGGACTGCCCTGCTGCGCCTCCCCTTATTCGATAAGACAAAACCACTGTAGCATTCCGTTCTATATTGTAAAAAGTCAGAGGTAAATTATCAACAAGCTGCTTACCAGCATAAATGAGCCTGAACCAAGAGGATGGGATCCTCAGTTTCTGTTCGAGGGCCTTAGAGAGGAGAGGCCCTGTAAAAGACGACTGTACCCAGAGGAACATGGTTTTGCCCATAGGAAGAGAGACCTGTATTTGAAAGAAGCTGGAATGGACTTGATGAGGATCCAAGTTGTGATTGGAGAGGGCTGGATCTATTCCAGAGGATCTGCAGGGTTGCATACCTAATCCTTGACCTGAGCCACGTAAGCCCTGCCTTTGGATGTCGCGGCGGGGGCCAGCCTCAGGAGGAGTCCTGCAAAATAGACTATGGAGGACATAGTGTCGGCGGCCAAGTAAGGACACGACCATGTAACTCAACTGAGCCACCGCGCCACATAACGACAGCCGGTATTCTGTGATTCGAAGAGTCGCGTCCTGCGGATTCCTGCGCCGAACTTGTGAGTCTGCAGCCAGGAGGGTCAAAGAATAGGCGGTGTTTCGTGATACTGGTTGAACTCCATTAAGCCAGTAACAGATCTGCAAAGAGAGCTTTCGTGGGAGTGAAGGCGACTGGGTAGGAGTCGCCACAGAGCCGGACAAGAGAAAAGGAAGCAGGGCGGCGTCATAGGGCGATGATGCAGTAAACCTAGAAGCCATCTCCGCAAACCCTAAAATTTTGACTAGGAGAATCAGTAACTGCAGTGGTCAAAAGGTGAGCGGGCTTGGCCCAGGTTCAGCATTTCCCGCTACTAGTCAACGCCCTCGCTCAGGTTTGAGCACAAGACCTTGCCGTCATGACAAGAACGACTTTACCAACCAGTCGCCTCCGCCGACCTTCTTTTAATAATTAGGTTTAATAATATGTATTAATTAAATTAATTAATAATATTTATAATATTTTTTAAATTTTAATTTATTATAGTAATAATTGTAATTTATGATGGTAGATATTAATTCAAAATTAAGATTTTAATTTTTTATTTAATGTAATAATAATTTTTTACAAGTTACAATGATTATTACAATAATATATTTGATGCAGAGTAAATATGGAGAGTTAAGGAAGCCGTTTCTGATCATGAGAATATGAGAGGAAGTATAAGACGAAATTGACAGAAGGAGCCAAGAATTAATTGGGGTCAAATTGCTGACAACAAGTTCCACACTTTGTTTCCTGCAAGTTTTATACCCCATTATAAATCATAGAACTTTGTTTCTTACAAGTTTTATACCCCATTATAAATCATAGATTTAATATAAAATATTTTTTTGTTTTATTAATTATAAACTCAGAGAAGTAAAACAACATAGATACTTAAAAATTCTACAATTAATTTTTGATATGTCAAAATATACTCACAACCCATATTTAACCTAATGTCAATTAATTCTTTTGATGGCTCTTCTTTGTATGTTAGCACCTATTTGAAGACTTTCAAGGATCGTTATTGTAAAACAGCTTAAAATACAAAAAAATGAAATCTTGGTTTGTTATAAGGAAATATTAACAATTACTCACAAACTTTGATATTAACCTTTTCTTCCTTGTCATCCTGCCTTATGTGCTGAATGAGTTCCATTTTTTTTTTTTTTTGTTCTTATGTAAGAAAATACTTGAGAAATAATATTTAATGCTAAGTTATTTGTCTATATGTACAAAGTAAACAATGATTACATACATTTGAGGCATGTTGTTG
The DNA here is from genome assembly GCA_034641835.2 of Pinus albicaulis. Classification (NCBI taxonomy): domain Eukaryota; kingdom Viridiplantae; phylum Streptophyta; class Pinopsida; order Pinales; family Pinaceae; genus Pinus; species Pinus albicaulis. Next base: position 861,473,037 of record CM076582.1, read on the forward strand.
GTGAGATGGCTCCTCTTGTGATGCAATTATGTCCATTTCTTTAACCATCTTCTTGTACACTTTTTTAGACATTCCTATTGTCATGTTTTACATATCAACTCATTGATCCTTTGGGATTTTCATAATCTTCCCAAAGAAAAAAATAAATAAATTTTATATTGATATATGAAAACTAAATATAAAAAGACTAATATTAATAAATAAATGGTTTGTAGTAATATATACATACAATTCTACAAAATCATTTTAATGAGGAATGTTATATTTTGAATGATTATTTTTTGTTGTTGTATGTTTTTTCTATTGCAAGTCTGACACGTCTCATTGACCATTGCTTTGGAAATGCTTCCTGTAGTTTAGATATAATTTGGTTCTTGGAATCATTGGATTGGTTTCTGTATTGTAAGTGGAAAGTACATCTATACATTTGCTCCACTATATCCCTCATAGTTTTGTAAAAAAAATTTCCCCTTTCATTAACCTCCAACACCACTCCAGTGAGATAAAGGCCAATTCATCGTCATTTGCATATTCTATAATTTTTCTTTTCTAAGAACAAAATTGATCTTTTCCTTTGTTGTTGCTCCCTGTAGAACATTAAAGATATATGAATTAATAGATTGTTTGGAACATGTTATTTAATATTCTTAAGTATATTATTAATGAAAAAAAATCATATTGAACAGTATTGTTTAATTCACTTGATTCATCCTTCTGCAATTTTTCTATCAGGTTTTTATGCTCTTCTGCACTTAAATTAGAAATAATCTTATTGACCTTCTTCATTTTTTCGCTTTGCATGACACACACTAACCAATACATATTAGTTAAACTTACATATAGTTCAAACATATTAATTTTGTAAATAATTTACAATGAACTTCCTTTCTCTACTTTTTTTGATGTGATATCATTGTGTCGTTCAAAATTTTTTTTACTTGACAATTTCTCAGATATTTTTTATCAATATGCAACCTGTACCATTCAATACAGAAGCCATTAAATATATTTTACACTGTTGATGGTGTTGGAATCGCTAACATTCAGGGGATCTCCTTGATATGAAGTCCCAATTAGACATCACACCTTTTGGTGTAAGAGTCACATCTAGATCTACGGGCTGATTTTCGATGCCCCTTATAAGCCTGTAATAGTACACAGCTTGAAAGGAACACAGGAACTTGAATGACATCACACACTAATATGTGAAATAGTTTAGAAGTTAACAATTATGAAATAATACAACAACACACATTCATCAAGGTTCGTACCGATGCAAATGAAATAGTTCATAAGAATAAGCGTAAGTTAAATAACATACATTGCAAATAAAACAAGAATAATCCTACTATATTCACAAAATATTCATGAAAGCGTTCCGGTTCAGAGCTTTTATTAAAAGTGAAAGTTCCAATCATACATACACCATTGACGAACCATTAGCCCCAATAGTGGAACGTGAAGTTAACAACACCTTCTCCTCTAAAGAAGTATACTCCCTCTACGTTATGGAGAAGCGAAGGCTATCACAAAACTCCCTATCTCTTTCTAAGCCTAAGCCTAGCCAAAATCTTGGCTCCCAAAAGTGCTTTACATGAGTTATGAGGATATATTTATAACGAAAGGAGGTGACTCTTTCCCATTCCCCTCTGTGACTCTTGGACTCCCCTCATGAATCTTCAACTTCTTTACAAAATAACTCATTACATTACATCATGACTCTTCACATTCCACAATGGACACTTGGAATTCGACTTTACCAATTAATTACAAATAATATTACATTGTACACTCATGCCCATATAAGAAAAAATAGGGTGGAGACAACCTACAAACCTAACAAGACAAAACACTATGATTCTTAAGTTTGGGGAAACTCTAGCTCAACAACTTCCACTTGATGTTTCTCGATCACATATCGGTGCTAAGCTCGGTACTATGTGATGACATCCCCAAACCGTGTGATGGTGTCTGGCTGGAAGCAGAATCTAGCATCCATGGCATTAGGGTACACTGATTTGGAACCAATGTGAACTTCCTTTTGTAGCAGGAAAAACATTGTTTTAATTTAAACAGGACCACCGATGTAGTTCTACATGTTCTATCTGATCAGATCCAAATATCCCTTGGTGGAAATCTGTCTTAGCTGCTCCAAGTACTCTTCGATCTCCTTCCTGACCTAGTTCCTCCATTTGGCTTCGGTGAGCGAGCCAACTGATGGGATCCTCTGCGTGTTCATTAAGATATATAAACTGTTGTATAACCATACATATGAGGCCTGAATGCTAGAAATGAACTAGGTAATCTGCTTTTTGTTATGAATCAACATTCAAACTATTTCTTTCTCTAGCTCTGCCTCTGTCTTCATTTTCTTTCTCAAGTCAAGTGGTTCCCCTTTGTATTGCACTGACCATTCTTGCATAGCGATGATAGAAGCTTCTACATTCTTGAGAGTTTTGACAAAATATTTACTCTGCTATTGCAAGCCATGCAAGTGGAAAATTTCCTTATGTATGGTCACAAGCTCCTCATAGAGTTTCCGCATGGTCTCTCTAAGTTTTGATACTTCACCAAGTATCACTACTCTCATCTCCTCTAAGTAGACCTGTGCAAAAGCTGCGTTTTGAGTTGATGCGTAGAGTTGTTCTGTATCTTTCTTGACAACTTGCAAATCCTGCTCCAATTGCTTATTCTCGGCCATCAAATGCTGTGTTTGATCTTGTTGCACCTGCGAAGGCCAAGTTGGCTTTGGAATGGAATTAGGATTCTTCCTGGTTTCCACCACTATCACCCTCTCTCTAATGAATGCAGGAGATGTGAGGTCATCCAAAAATGGATTTATAGATGCTCATACAATCTTCTTCTGAAGTTCATTGTACAAAATATTGTACGTTTCCATGATTAGATCATTATCAAGAAGAGAAACTTCCTCTTCCTCACTCGAAGCTAACTTTGCTACTGGAGGTGGTGGAGACTGAATGGTGACCTGTTGTGCACTTGAAATCAGGTTGAAATCCTCATTCTGTGGCTCTGGTTCCTCCTCAATGTCTTCAATCTCAATAAATTCTTCAATATGTTAAGCAAACTCTCAATCCTGCATCTGTTTGATCTCCTCCTCTACTGCTGATTGGTTTTTTTCTTTCTCTTCAGCTTGTCCTTCTGCTATTGTTTCTTCTGCTATTGCACATTGCCTTTCTTCTTCTCCCTGCTTCTTCTTCTCTTCTTGTTCTTTCCTCCTTTGCTCCCATTATTCCCTCAGTTTATGTTATGCTTCCTGCAATCTCAGTTCTACTTTCTGCAACCTTTGTTTCTCTCTCTACTTCCATTCTGCTATCTTCATCCTATGCTTCCTCTTCACTTCTATTGCTAAAGTCGCTCTCATAAGGATTAGATCCACTTTCATATTGTGGCTTTGTTCTCCCTATGGAATATGAGAAACCTTTCTCTTTCCCTTATCCTACACGAGGTTTCTCCCTTCTGCTGGCACTGCTTCTAGGGTTGCCGCCTTTTGCGAAGTGACATGTGAAGTTCTTGCCATACTGACAGGCTTTCAGGGTCTGGAGGAAGTGTATAAATTCTTCCATGGATCCTCCTCCAGCCAATGGAAAGTCCTGCTGATCCACTGATAATGTATTATTTCATAGCATTAGGAAAGTTTTAGGTACCAAATGCAAAATTCTCTATTTCCTTTCCTTTAGTGTCCACAAATTTGAGGTTCTTGATCTCGTACTTTTAAAATTTCTGTTGTGTAACCAGCTCCAAAAAGAGAAGAAAAGAGATATGAACGCCTTAGAAATAAGCCACTTCGAGGGGGAAACCTCCAATACATTACATAAATGAACAATTCTTGGATGATACAAATGAACAAAACCTCCTTCTATATATAGGAGTCCATGAGGCCACAATATAATCCTAGTGGGGCCACAATGTAATCCTAGCCGACCTAACAATAATAATGTAAGGGCACAATAATAACAATATGGGGGTTACAGGGGTACAATAATAACAATAAGGGGGACTACACTAACATAATAAGGGGCTACACTATTAATATAGGGACTTAACATGCCCCTCTCCTTCAAACAAGTGTTGTCCTCAACGCTTGATTATTTCTTGATGCTTCTGTATAAAATTCTCATCCTCCCATGTGAAATCTTCTACAGGAAAGTTCTTCCACTTGTTGAGATACTCTGAAATTGATCGTACTTTTCGATTTCTTGTTTCTATGACTGCTTCATAACTTCTTTCAATGTCATGTTGATCTTCCTGTTGTTTCATTAGATTCTGCACCAAAGTTGGGTTATCTTTTGAGAGTTGGAGAACTTGTTGTTGATGCTCGATGTGATCTTCCACTAATTTATCATCCATATTTGCTATTATTTGATCCCTCAAACCATCCAAATTAGCCTCCATTTCTACTTTTAAACCATCTATTTCATCTTCAATTGCTCTTCGTAAGATCGAAACTTGTTGCACTTGGTACCGTAATTTTGATATCTCATATTGCAATTCTTCCTCCTCATGCGTCATAGTATAGCTTTCTGAGGGCTTAATGGGTATGGAATTATTTTTTGGAGGCATAATAGAACCCATTAATGACAAAAATTCTTCAATATGCCCTTGGAATCAATTCAACTTGATTCTTCAAACAAGACTTATGCAATTTAGAAAAAACAATACACACCTTTTTCTAGCTTTTAGGAGATCGATATTGAAATTGAATTATCTCTGTAATTGAAAATCTTCGATATCTGAAATTCAGCCCTGTAGTAGCCCTCTGAAGCTTCTTTAAAATGCCACAGGTCTGACCTGATTTTGATTCTCCAAGACAAAGTTGTGTCCAATCTCCCACAATGACCTAATTCTGGACTGGTTCAGTAGAACGAACTTGTACGACTTGCCACGTGTCACTGTTTTGTCCTTTGTCTCTGAAATTGATAGCGAAGAAACTAAAGGCCGTGTACTTGCGACCAATTTTGACGGCACTCCATTCAAATCTTCAGAGAGAGAGTTATTGAACTTTTCCCACGATCACCTCTTTGAGATGAAATTCAGGAGCCTGAAAAAGCACTACCTTCCATAGATCATATCTCCAAAAATATTGCGAACCAAGCTCTGAAAGTTTTAGACACTCTTCCTCAGGATTTCAGCTTCGCACCCTAAAAATTTTAGCTTCTGAAAATTCGTAGAAAAAAAGTTATAGCGAAAATGCCACGATGACCTGTTTGGAGCAGCGAAACCCTAGAATCCCAAGCTCTGATACCAAATGTTGTGTAACCAGCTCCAAAAAGAGAAGAAAAGAGATATGAACGCCTTAGAAATAAGCCACTTCGAGGGGGAAACCTCCAATACATTACATAAATAAACAATTCTTGGATGATACAAATGAACAAAACCTCCTCCTATATATAGGAGTCCATGGGCCACAATATAATCCTAGTGGGGCCATAATGTAATCTTAGCCGACCTAACAATAATAATGTAAGGGCACAATAATAACAATATGGGGGTTACAGGGGTACAATAATAACAATAAGGGGGGCTACACTAACATAATAAGGGGCTACACTATTAATATAGGGACTTAACAATTTCTTAGGAAGACTGGGCCATGGTGCTTTCTTCTTCCTGTGCAAGGCTGATGAAAATCCCATGGCGAGATGATATGAAAGTTCTTACATGAAAATCTTGTCGGTGGCATACCTTGGAAAAATATGCAGTGATTTTTGAGTGTTGAACATTCTAAGGAAGGTGCCATCTCGTGAGGAAAACCAATTTGTGATATTTGATATTGCCTTGATTTATCTATGTGACATGCACATTGGTTCTTCCTCAAATATTAGCTTGTATAGCAGAATGATGAAATGATTAGTTAGATGCTCCATTACCCTTCGATGATTGCAATCCGAAAGAAGCTTGCAATAGACATACATGATAGGGTCTTGTGGTGTCCATGTCCAATCCATGCCAAGAAATGCATTATGTGCACAAATTGCATCCAATAAGTATGCAGACATATAGAACCTTGCTTGCCCGCCCTTGTGAGGATTTCGGGCATGTGCCACATGGGCTCTCAACTGTCGAGCCAATAGATCTGATAAGTTGAACAACTTCCCCTCTTACACAACCTAGTTCAATAAGCCTGCCCACCCTCCAGGAAAGGTCTTCATGATTTTCTAACTATAGATTCTGCAAGCTAACATAAGCAAGATTTGGTAGGCCCTCCTAAGAGACTTTGCCTTGTATGAATGGGTAGGTGTCTGTCGAAACTTTGATGGCTCTTTCACCCAACCTTTAACAATATCTCTTGTGCTCACATATATATTGGTGACATAGAAGTATGAGTCCATGAATGTTAATGGCTCAAGAAATGATACATAAAATGATAATATTATGTCAGAAAAGTAACAAGATTTGACATTGTTCAATGTCATGGTATTTTCATCAATATGTGAAACAATCCAGTCGATGACATCTGCACATGGGAAGGATGGATATTTGCATGTAACCCTGTATAGTCATGATTGTTGAACACTAACATATACCTGCCAATCCTCTAGATATGCCTTGAAGCTCTTTGCTAAAAAAGATTCATTAAATTTCTGCCATGTTAGATCTGACTCCTTTTCCACGAATAGTTTAGTGTCTGCATACACTGGAAATTATACTGATGTCTACTCAACTGCTTCCCTAGTACTTCTCTCGGTGGTATCTTTTGAAGCATATCTCTTGGGATCCATGGTAAAAATGAATGTTGGATAGAATTTCTCAAAAAATGTGGTACTTGTGGGGTAGAAAAGGCACTCATGGCAAGCAAACATTAGCTTTTGAAAATCTACCTTCAAAGCAAGATCAAGCAGAAAACCAGTGAACTAGTGAAAGGGATTGTAAAAATTTCATGAGAAAGTTAGAGAGAATAGTTGTGGGATCTATGCATTACACAACCCCAGTAGCCAAGGGTGCAGCCTAAGGCTTGAGAATCCGCAATGCGTAGTTCATATTGGGCAATGACTGGGAGAGACTGTGCATTGCGCAGTCTCAGTGGCCAAGGTGGAAGATCGAGCCCTTGAGCTACACAATGTGCAATTGGGATAGCATGTACTTCACTTCACGTAGCCATAGAGGCGAAGCTCTCATTTTGAGCCCCATACTTGTGCAATGCCTAGCTGGGCAAGGTGAAAACTGGCCAAGGGAAAGTGCAGATCTTCCCGGTTAAAGTGTGGGAAACAAGTAGATCTAACTGATAATGTAAGTTTGAGTGCAGATATGAGTAGGTGTGGATGAATCAAGTACCGAAAATAAAAAAATAGAAGTAAAATAAAATATGTGAGGAGAGTCGCCAAAACTATGATCATCAGTGTAAAAGCAAGAAAACCGATGCGACACTTGTGAAAGGCAAATTCCAAACTAGAAAAAAAAAAAAATTCTACGAGTTAATATAAGTTAAAAATATAGAAAGCAGGAAGAGAAACATGCAAAACAACACTCATAGAAGAAAAACAACAAAACACAACAGAAAAAGTGGCAAAAAGTGACAAAAGAAAAACTCACCCGGAAAAGCGACGATAACTCCACCGAAGGTTCCTTGTTCTCCTTGGGAATTATAGAGCTCCAAAATCAAATGTACAAATGGGCTCTAGAGGCGTCAATTAAACATATTTGAGCGAATGATGTGCATGCCTAAATTCAAGGGAAAAGTGACACTTGGTGTAAATTTCTAAAAATAACAATTGTGCCTCCTTTGAGAAACTAATAATGAATCCCTATTTTTTAGGGGATTTTTTTTCTTCAATTTTTATACTTTTTATTTATTTTTTGACTTTTCAGGAAACTTTCCATGCACACTTCTCGGAAATATTGCGCAATTATGGGGAAGTGGGAAACTTTTCGACTCAGTGCATTGTGTAGTTTCTGAGATCAAGGGATCGATTGTGCAATTTCTGGGCTTAGTGTTGTGCTGCCTTCCATGACTATGTAGTTTCTGAGCTCAAGGAAAAACCTCCAGTCTGGATTATGCAGTTCCAATAATCAAGGCCAGCTTGCCCTCATGGATTACATAGTTTCTGGAGGCAAGCCCAGAATAATTGTAAGGCCAAGTGATAAGGTTATTTTGTGACTCAAAAATATCAGATAAGTGTGAAAACAAGTAAACAAAAGCATTGATTGAAAGGATAAGTCTTGATCAAATATTGAATACTTGATGATAGTACAAGGTAAGCCCATGTGGGCAGAAGGAAGGCTCCAAAATCAAAGCATACACAAAATTTTGGAGGGTGGTTGTAGCCGCTACAACACTTGGTGACACACTGGTATAACTCCAACTCTCTGTATGGGTCTTGTCTCATGAAAAATAGGTCCAATTCTTCAGGAAGTATTGTTCAATTCATTGATTACCATAGCTTCTTTACTTAGCTTGAATTAAAGACATAATTCCTACCATTATCTTCATCGACAACATAATAACCAAGACAATTCAAACTGAGTTTTTTCAATTAGGGTTGAGGAGTATATAGATGAAAAAGTAGAAGAAATTGACAGAGTCTTAGTTTTCATCTCTAGTGTTGCTCCATTTCCAACAGGCCTGGAAAATACCCTGACAGAGTCACTTAAGGAACATAAACATTTATCTGATGTCAGCGAGCCTGGATATCACCCCAATGGAATTTCTTGCTTCACCTCCTTGCGTAGGAATCCCTTCTCTTCTTTCGTCCTTTATTTTCATTTTTTTCATTTTTGTTCATATAACTGTGCATAGGCACTTATTTATTTCATGGGGTGGAAGAGGGACATCAACTTATTGAGAGTAGAAGAGGATGTCCCTTCAGAGAAGGATATTTATATATACCTATGACATTCTTGTTAAGGTTTTCCTCCCATCCTTACTCTACTCGACTTAGTCGACAAGGACTAACCGAAAATATGAAAGACCGATTAAAGTAGGTGGTACTAGTTAAATATTCAAGCATTGTGATTCCACTGCAATTTTCTTCAAAAAGGAACGTATTATCCATTAGAGTATCATTGAATAAAGAATGAAAGATTCACACAAAGAGAGGGAATAGAAAGATATCCAAGCAATGATAGTATCACAACTTCCTCTTGGACTTCACCATGCTTTCTCAGAACCAAGCACGATCTAATGCCGAAGAAATCCTACAACTGAAAAGAAAAACAAGAAAAATAAGGAAAAAAAGTAGAGCAGAAAGTAAATCAAAGTAAAATGAAATAAATCAAAACAATAAGGAAAAATAAATGGCTACTCCTAATCCTAACCTAATTAGAGTATAGGACATACCTATGTAAAATGAAACTTCCATTGTATCCACCAACACATTGGCTGACCTATGTAAGTGAGGGAATGCATATCAAGAAAGATATTTATGCATAACAACAAACAAAAAAGATAAGGCAATACAAACCAAAGCATTTGAAGTTTGAAAGTGCAAGCATAAAAGTATGAATGAAATGTTCACAAAAGAAATCATGTGGATGCATTATGTTGTTTAAACACGTTGTGACTCGAAGACATGCAAGAACAAACTTTCGAAGTATGAAAATGGGCAAACATAAAGAAAGAAGAAAAATTTTTGCAACAGTGTTTGCCACGTATGACTCCCCCAATGAATGAGCGATAGGATCATGAAATACAGGTGAAGGATTTGAAAATTGTAAAAGTGATTGATTTTAAATATGTGCAAGATATGTGCAAGAGAGTGATGAGGAGCCTTGTAAGATTCAATACTGTTCTGATTGGAAGTGGAACTGAACTGAAGACAATGAGAACGTGACATAACCATCAACTCAGGCTAAAGTGCTTTGATAGCTTGTGGAAGTTCCAACTCATTAGAAGATGGATCATTGAATATCGGTGGCCCTCGAAAGATAAACAACCGAAAAATCATAATCGCGACCAAATTAATCAATGAAAAGGTCATGACAACAATGAAAAAAAATTTGAAGATAGAAAATGGAGGCATCCTCATGATCTGAAGAATCGTAAAGAGGGGAATTGTGAAAAAATAAGTTCTGATGATCCTACTTCTTCCGATCATTCTTTGAATGCGTGGAATGCCATTTTTTTCATCTGAATGCAGAGAGGAAATATTTTCTCTTCCTAGTCTTTCCAATCTCTCATCTCATCATTATGAAGATATAGAGGGTGAATTCAACAGGAATGACAGAATCATGGAAAATTTCAAGATAATGCCAGAGAGGTGCGGAAGGAGGAAAATTAGCCTTCATCGCAAATTCTTGTCCAATGGTGGACTTCTACACATAATCATCCTAAATGATATTTCAAGTTGAGTGCTCCACACCAAATCTAGCCAAAACTTGATCCTCATGAACATCAAAAGAAAGAATTGAAATAGGTGAACACAAAAACTCATAATCCATAGGACCAAAGGAACCAAAGGATAGAGGACGAGGATATAACACTTCATAGAAACCATCATATTCGCAGTCCAAACCTGCGCTAAAATTCTGAGTATGTGGGATGGGAGAAGATGGTGGTAGATCAACAGATGGATTATAAAGCTCTCCCACCTAACCCTGCAGAACTGGATCTATTTTATCAAAAGGGGACGAAGGGTAACTTGGAACAACAAATTCATTTGTCACATATTTAGAAGCTCTAATACGGAGGTATGTTGGGAGACTTTCGAAAGATTCATGTTCGTGCGGGTTATTCGAAACGTGAACATGAAATTGGAATATATCTAATAAGAAAGTACAGTAAAATTCATCTTCAGGAAATTCAAAGAAAATATGAATGAAATGATCATGAAAATCCTCAAGAGACTCATCAGGTGCTTTTCATAAGCGCAAAATTTTCTTGCACAAAGATTTATGATCATACACATCAAAAGCACGAAACAGTTCTGTGGCAAGATGTTCGAAAGAGTGTATAGAGGAATCAAGAAATGTATTGCACGATTCCATTAAGCGCCCTTCGAATGTGAGAATGAACAACCTTCAAGCAACATCCTTGCAGTGGATGTTGTCTTTCGTGCAAAAATCAAGAAAATGAGCGGTGTGCTCGAAGAAGGTTGCTTCACCCTTGCCATTGAATTTCATATTTGACAAGTCATCAATCATAACATCGACATGTTTTTCTAGATCTGTAAATTTGAAAGTGCCTTCTAGTGCCAGAAATGTTGATGGCATTTGACCCGCCAAAATTCAGGGGATCTCGCCAATAAGAAGCCCAAATTAGACCTCACACCAGGGAAAAATTTAAGAATGGAAGTTTATCTTAAATTAGTTTAGCAATCTTAGCGAATATTAATAGTCTAAAATATCCAAATTTTAAAATTTTTGATGATAATTTGGTTAAATTTTTTAGATATATAATTATTTTATATTATAAAATATATAATATTGGCAATTTTGAAGGTAAAAATAATTTTATACTATAAAAATTGGGTGAATCATTTTTAGAAAAAATGGAAAATGGAAAATCTTTTTTTGGGAAAAGCATGGAATATTAGCCCACCTGTGAATATTAGCCCCTAAAATTTTCCTTGCCTCACATCGTTTGGTGTAGGAGTCCCATCCAGATCTACGAGTCGGTTGTTGATGCAGTGGGTGTTAATAATATCCCTTGGCTGCGAATACACATAGAGTGATGTATGGTGACTTTGGTGAGAGAAAGTGTGTGCCCCTGCAAAAACTCAAGAGTGATGCATGAAGGTTCCGACACACGAAGGGAAAAAAAGTGATCCCATTATAAGTGTGTAATAGTATGCAATTTGAAAGGAACACATGAGCTTGAATGACATCACACAATAATATGTGAAATAGTTCACGAGTTAACGGTGATGAAATAATAAAATAACAAACATTTCACAAGATTCGTACCAATGCAAATGAAATAGTTCATAAGAATGAACGTAAGTTAAACAACATACATTGCAAATACAACAAGAATAGTCATACTATATTCAGAACATATGCATGAAAGCGTATCGGCTCTGATATTTTATTAAAAGTGAGAGTTCCAATCATACATACACCATTTACGAACCACTAGCCCCAATAGTGGAACGTGAAGTCAACAACACCTGCTCCTCCAAAGAATTATACTCTTTCTATGCTACGAAGAAGCCAAGGCTCTCACAAAACTCCCAAGCGCTTTCTAAGACTAAGCCTAGCCAAAATCTTGGATCCCAAAAGCGCTTTACATGAGTTATGAGGATATATTTATAACGAAAGTGTGTGACTCTTCATATTCATCTTTATGTCTCTTGGACTCCCATAATGAATCTTCAACTTCTTTAAAAAATAACTCATTACATTACATCATGAATCTTCACATTCCAAAATGGACACTTGGAATTACACTTTACAAATTAATTACAAATAATATTACATTGTACACACATACCCATATAAGAAAAAATAGGGTAGAGACAACTTGATAGCCTAACAAGACAAAACACTATGGTGCTTAAGTTTGGGGAAATTCTAGCTCAACAACTTCCACTTGATGTTTCTCAGTAACATATCGGTGCCAAGCTCAGTACTATGCGATGATATCCCCAAACAATGTGATGGTGTCTGGCTGGAAGTGAAATCTAGCCTCCATGGCATTCGATTAAAATGATTTGGAACCAGTGTGAACTTCCTTCTGTAGCAAGAGAAACATTGTTCTAACTTGCATTAGGAGAATTTTGAGGTCTAAAATGGGCCTCCTAAGAAAAATGTACAACCAAAATAAACTTTATAAGAACCAATATGATTCAAGATGATGATGTCAACCATGGGGGATGATTCACCATTTTTGTAGTAAAAACGTAAAAAAATTAAAACATAATAAAATAATAAAACTACTTTTTCAACTCATATTTTCAACTTATATCCCTAAGGTTTTACTCAAATTTCGAGTGGGATTACTCGTTTGATGCAAAATTTAATTCCTAATCCATGGAGTACCCATGTTGCATACTTTCAATGCACCTTGCTACGCAAAAAATGAGAAATACATGAAATACTTTCGATGGACGTTGTAATCACGTTTTTCATGTATTTCTCATTTTTCGTGTAGTAGGGTCCATAAAAAGTATGGAACATGGGTACTCCTTGGATGAGAAATAAAATTATGCATCAAACAAGTGTTTCTTCTCAAAATTTGAGTAAACACATAGGGAGATCAGTTGAAAATACGAGTTGAAAAAAGTGTTTTTTCTTTTTTTTCCATCTAAAATTTGATGATGTAACTAATATTGTTTTATTATTTCCATTATTATTTTATAATTTCCTTAGGAGGCCCATTTTAGACCTCAAAATTCCCCTAATGGATAGGACCACCGATGTAGTTCTTCATGTTATGTTTGTTCAGCTCTAAATCTCCCTTGGTGGAAATATGTCTTAGCTACTCCAAGTACTCTTTGATCTCCTTCCTGACCTGGTTCTTTCATTTGGATTCAGTAAGCGACCCAACTGATAGGGTCATGTGTGTGTTCAACGAGAAATCCAAAATTTATATAACCGTACATATGAGGCCTGAATGCTATCAATGAATGAGGTGAGTTGCTTGTTGTTCTAAATCAAAATTCAAAATATTTATTTCTCAGGCTCTGCCCCTGGCTTCATTTTATTTCCCAAGTCAAGCAGTGCCCCTTTGTATCTCATTGACCATTCTTGCACAACGATGAAGGAAACTTGTACATTCCTGAGAGTTTTGACAAAGACTTTACTATGCTACTACAAACTATGCAAGTGGACAACTTTCTTATGTACAGTCAAAAGCTCCTCATAGAGGTTCCACATGGTCTCTCCAAGTGTTGATACTTCACCAAGTATATCTACTCTCATCTCCTCCAAGTATACCTATGCAGAAGTTGTGTTTTGAGTTTCTGCGTGGAGTTGTTCTGCCTCTTTACTGATAGCTTGTAAATCCTGTGCCAATTTCTTATTCTCGACCATCAAATATTGAGTTGTTGATCTTTCTGAACCTGTGAAGGCCAAGTTGGCTTCAGAAATGGAATTAAGATTCTTCCTGGTGTCCACCACTATCACCCTCTCTCTAATAAATGTAGGAGATGTGAGGTCATCCAGAAAGTGCTTTTTACATGCTTGTAAAATATTCTTTTGAAGTTCATTGTACGAAATATTGTAGTGTCCATGACTGAATCATCATCAAGAGGAACAACTTCATCTTCCTCACTCGGAGCTAACTCTACTGTTGGAGGTGGTGGAGACTATTGGTGTTCGGATGTGAACAATATTCAAACCCTTTTTCCACATAAATTATTGACCTGAGGGCATGAGTTATTTCAAGTCTAACAGCACAGTATACGCAGGAGCAATCACATGACCTGCTGTAGATCACAGGCTTAGATCCATAAACACACAGACTACTATAACAAAAATTAAAATAGATTGCAGAATTAAAAATAAATTCACAGCAATTGAAATATTACACTGGAACAACAGTAACATAATCAAACCAAAACATGAAATCAATGGAAATAAAGGTAACGCAGCACCTGATCAGAAGAGTGGACCCAACTCTCTGATCAGGGCTGCGGTGAACTCAAAAATTACAGGTGAAACAACAGAGTGTTGTGCATTCAATTAATTGCAGAATATACTGTTACAAAATCTGTATGTGCTGGGCTTAACCTCGATTCACAGCCTGCAAGCCCTCTTTATACAATTTTTTAGGAAATCGCAGATTTCCTCCAACAACTACATATCTACAATTATATAATTCGTTGAAACAACAACCTAATTTGCAAAATGAAACCATGAAAAAGTTTGGCATGTTGTTGGGGTGAAACAGACTCTATTGCGCTGTAGCAGTAAGTGAAGGCAACGTTGGGAATTAGGAGCCGCTCCACGACTCACAGTTGTAACCTTCCCACTTTTGTCGAATCTATAAGAATATCAGAGTTAAAATTTGCAAAAAGGTAAAACCTCCTGGACTATTACTTCATTAATCAAATATCCCATGTAAAGTAAGAGAAAGGGGTTTACCTCATGTGTTTAAGAATAATAATGACAAAGAGATAGAAAGGTGGGCGAAAATGGAGAGAAAAGTATACAAATCCGTTACCCAACATCTCCCCCCAACTGGTCTCTCTGCATGTCCTCATGCAGCTCGTCGTCTCCTCAGATATGGGTTGTACTGACTGTGACTGGCATGAAGCTATGTGAGATCATATTCTTCAACCATTTCCGTCCCAGGGGGTTTATAACCTTCCGTAAAAACAACATCCTTCCACCAATCTGGATCAACATTGTATGCAAGAGTATATTTCTCGGCTGTCAACCAAATAAGGGGAAACTGAAACCTCAGCCCCATCCATCTGACCCCACAGGTATGAATGCATGCTACAAAACGTGGCATCCTCTCTAGAGCCCCTGCAAAGTTAGGTGCTCCAAATGGATCTCGTCCTCTGACAGCTGAGGATGACAACATCCACCTTCTCTAACAACTGTCCAGCGCTTCCTTACGGAACATTGTAATATGTCTAACACATAGTTCAAGACACCATTTCTGTGTTGCCAACATGTGTTCTCTATGCCCCTCAATCTGTAGAAATGTGTAATGCTTGTTATAAATGTTTGATGACTGGGCATGTTACTTCCTTATCATTAGCAGCCTTTTGACTTGGTTCTCTTCAAACATATCACAAGCCTTTCTCCACTTAATCTAATTGATGGTATAGGAGGTAAAAGCTCTTAAATTAATTTACCCCACGAATGGAATGGGGTTAAAAGATTGATCATGCTTCAAGAAATACCCATGCATGTAGAGCTCGCACATTAAGTGTTGTCCTATGATATCATGAATTTTTAAGATACGGAGAAATTGAATGGGGTCCTCAATCTCGTACCAAATATCCTTATATATACTTTCAAGACAAAAAAAAAAGAAATTGTTCATGAAGGAATAAGGCGTAGCTATGTGCAGGAGGTTTGCAGGCCATTACTTGCTGTGCCAGGGAGAACATCTTCTCCTTATTTGATTGCAGCTATTGCACTTGTTCTTCCAATTCTTCTATTCTGGCCTTCTGTTTAGCTTGCTTCAACCGCGCCTTATCTAACTGGTCTATGTATCCTATGACGATCCGGGCAGCCTGTTCTCGAACCCGCATTGTTTCTTTCTTATGGTCACTCGTAGCAGACTGCCACTTCTGGATTTCAATGGCCAAGAAAAATTCTTGGCCTTCAAACAACTCTTCAATTGGGCCAGTCTGTGTAACTGTGGAGGAGACCTCAATTTTTGGCTTTACCACCCTCCATTTGTAATTTTTTACCTTATTTTTCAACCGAGAAACTTGCCTTTTCAACTCCCAAACCTCCCTTTTCAACCTCATGGTTTTAATGAACTGCAGCTGATACCTCTTCTTGAGAGGTAATATTATTTTCTCACACTGTTCAAACCATTCCTGTTTGACAAGAAATTCAGTTTCTGGGCCTATGACAGGCTCCGGAGGCTGCAGAATGTTGCCGGTATTATCAACTGATTCTTTTGTTAAGCCTTTCTGGCTGGGCTCCCTATCTCCAAGGGCTTCTTCCTCTATATTCACTTCAGGGAATCCTGCCGTCTGGTTAGAATTCCCATTGACCACTCTGTGTTTCGATGTTTCCACAGGAACCCTATATTCTTTGCGAGCCTCGAAGTGCTCCAACAGAGATTCAACAATGACTGGGCTGATATTGGCCATGTATTCTCCTAGGTCAACAAATTTAAGCACTGGTGGAACAAATATTTCCTTCATCAATCGTTAGGGTGAGTGGAATCCCCTTGCCCCTCTCGGCATCATGGAATAGAATGGAGAGCAGGGAGTGGCTTCATCATCCATGTTTCCAGCTTGAGCCATATTTTCATGCATTTTTACTTCAGTCAGGGTCAACGCTGGTTCTTGTGGCACAACGTCAATCCCAAGGGTTGTTTCCCTTCTGTCCTCCTGTCCTATGTGCATTACTTAGTAGTCCTACTGCTATCTGAGAAGCATCATCATGTATGTGAAATAGTAATGCCCAATCAGGTCCTCGGAGGATTGGAGCCTTACAGACTAGCCCCTTAATTTTTGTGAAATCTATCTCACAGTATTCAGTCCACAAGAATTCTGCATCTTTTGTTAGAAATTGAAAAAGTGGATGTGTTATTTTAGCAAAATTTTGTATAAAGCTTCTATAATAACCAACACAACCAATAAAGCTACGTACTTGTGTGGGTGTTTTGGGTACTGGGAAGTGTAATATTACCTCTACTTTGGCCAAATCAACTCGAATTCCAGCAACTGAGAGAACATGTCCCAATACTATTTCTTCTTCCCTCATTATATGGCATTTGACTGTACTCAGAGATACATGGGTCTACTTACATCTTTTGAGTACTTTCTCCAAATTTTCCAATCCTTCCTCAAATGAGTTTCCATATGGAGTAAAATCATCCATATAGATGTCAATGCTATCATCGACCAAATCAAAAAATATTCCCATAATTTCCCTCTGGAAGGTGGTAGGAGCATTACACAGGCCAAATGGGAGGACCCTGTATGCAAAGGTTCCCCATGGGCATGTGAAAGTTGTTTTATCACGGTCTTCTGGGGCTATCTGGATTTGGTTATATCCAATGAATCCATCTAGGAAGGAAAAGAACTTATTCCCAGCCAAGGTATCTAGGACTTGGTAAATGAATGGAAAAGGGAAATGGTCTTTTTGAGCTACCTTACTTAGTTCCCTATAATCTATGCAGATCTGCCATTTACCATTCTTTTTGGGAGCAATCACTAGCAGAGATACCCATTGGCTATCTGAGATGGGGTAGATGAATCCTACATCCAATAATTTTTGTAATTCTTCTTTGACAATGTTCTTGAGAGTAGGGTTCATTCTGCATTGGGGGTTGTCATACAGGGCAATAATATTCCTTAATATGAATATGATGAGTACATAAGTTAGCAGGGATCCCCTTCATGTCGGTATAATCCCAGGAAAAATCTTCCTGCTGATATTGAAGGAACTTCAAAAGCTGTTTTGTTTGGGATTCAGACAGATTTGGGTTGATATTAAGTGTTTTCCCGAGTTCAATCTCAATTGGAATACTATCATGGGATGAGGTTACAGGAATTTCTTCAATTTAATCTTATGGTTCAATGTTTTCCTGTGTTTCACAACTCATAGAAGATTCTAAAATTTGACGAGTTGAATTGGAAACAGAACTGGAATCATTAATAAAAGCGTTAATGGCATCGTCCTCAGTTTCTGTTTTAAATTGAAGGGCCTGCCCAATAGTAAGGATTGGTCCAACTTCTTCATTTTCAGGTTCAGGATCTTCTATTGGTAGAGGTTTCTGACTGGTTAATAATTTTTCAGATGGGCTAGGTTCTGCAGGAGGATAAAGAGTAAGATTCTTTGTAACTGTCCCATTTGATATGATCATATGCCCAGATCGGCACCCTATGTAGGCGTCTGTAGTTGCAAGCCAAGGTCTTCCCAGGATCAATGGATGACCACCAACTGAAGATCGAGTTTGTAATACAAGGAGGTCCACAGGATAATTGTAGACCCTACCGGTTTAATTGTAGACCTATCTGCTAGTTCCAGAATAGTAGGGGTTGGTTTAATGTCTCCAAGACCTAATGTGTTCATTGTTTCAGAGGTGATAATGTTGATGGAAGCTCCCAAATCTACTAGTACGTTTGGGATTTCAACCTCATTGATCTATACTGTGAGAATCAGGTTTACTGGGTCTCCATATTTTACAGGCATGATCTTTCCTAACATGATGTCGGATAATCTTCCCATCACATGAATGGTTAATGGATCCTTAGGTTTCTTACTTGGTTTCTTAGAGCAGTCCTCTTTGAGAGTTTTTGCATATATAGGTACATCCCTCATAGGCTACAACAGAGGTATTTTAACAAAGAGATTTTGCAATTCCCCCAGGAAGTTAAACTCTGCTTGAGGGTTTTATTTGTTCAGGGTTGATCTTTCAAGATATGGCGGGGTAATTGGACGACCCTGATTAAGAACATGTTGGGAAGATTTTTGATTTGACGTGTTTTGGTCTGATTTATCCCCAACTGTCCTCTGTTCTGGTTCTGCAACTTCACTGTCAATCTGTTCTATGATAATAGGTGAAGTGGGAGCATTTACTACCCACCCAGATCGTAAGTTTATCTCATTAAGTCCACGGTAGAAATGCTATAAGATGGAAGGTTAAGAGTATTTGTTTGTCGGACCCATTTATTACTAAGATTTAGATTGGGATGGATAGGAAGCTGGGGTCTAAGGGTTGGGTTTCCTAGAGGTACATTGGAGGGCAACTGAAGTTGTTGTTGAGGCATAGATTGAGGAAACTGACCAGTAGGAGAGGGTCCACACTAGTTCTGATTCCATGAAGGATTCAAACTGGCCTGGGGAACCCATTGTTGCTAGGGGGGATACTAATATTGAAACAACATAGCTGAAAAAGGTGCAAATTGGGGACCCATATTAAAATTATTAAAATACTGAGATGGGTCCTGAAACATACTTGGATTCATAGCTGGTGGTCGAGGTTGCCGTGGATTTTTCTGCGCCATGAAGTACAACTGGTATACCACATTTTCTTCACTTGCCCCTTGAAAATCTGCCTTCAGTCCAAGCAAGGAAGGACACGAGCTAGTTACATGAGTCTGTTCATATATTGTGCAGGCTCCCACCGTGTTTAATGGGCATTCCTTCAATGGATGCTTCTTTCTGCACTGTGGGCAGAATATAGCCATAGTCTTTTCCAACTCAATTTGTTTTTGTTTTTCTTGCAGAGTGTCCATCTGGGCAAATAATGTACTCAGGATATTAGTCCTTAGGTTATCTAGTAGGTTTCCAATTTCTGCCTTTGGAACCCCTCCACCGGAAGTCTTTGATGGCCGAATTCTTTGTCCATTCCTTATAGCCCCCTGTGAACACTTAATGCAATAGTCACAGATAGTGTCGAAGTCTTCTTTTGAAATGTTCCCCTTTCCTACTATGTTCAAAAGTTGCAGGGAGTCTTCCCTAAGTGCTCGGAGAAGAATGATCTTCAAAATGTCCTTATCCAAGTCACTATGGACTGACCTCTGCAATATGTCTTTGAATCATTCCACACAGTCTTCCATATTTTCATCCTCTTTCTGTGCGAACTTAAATATTTCTTCCTTAATTTTATGGGATTTACAGTAATCTTGGTATTTCTCCAAGAAGGCTTCTTTCATCCCTTCCCATGAGTTAATTGTTCTCCCTCCTAAACCCATGAACCATATCAGGGTTGTCCCTTTTAAGGTAGCAGGAAATATTTTTAATTTCTGAGCATCAGAAATATAATCATATCCTCAAAAAACAATGTTAAATTCGAAGAGGAACGTATCAGGGTGTTCAGAAGAAAGCCCATGGAAATTAGGCAGAGTTGTTAAAGGGATGGGTCTCATCGGTGCATCACCTACAACGTTTTCGATTGGAAAATCAATAGAAGAACTTACAGGTGCCATAAATACCCTCCAATACTCACTTGGGATTTCAACTGGTTCTGCAGCTGGTACTTGGAGTGATTCAATTGTAGGAGGTTTCACCACACTTCGCTGGTCCCTTGGTGACGTAAAATCCTTCAGGAATTCTCTCTCCAAATCGGAATTGTTTAATTTGACTGCAGGAGGTTTTACAACACTCCCTTAGTCTCATGGTGATGAAAACCCTTTTGGAGGTTCTTCTTCCCAATTAAAATTGCTCAATTCTTCTGACCCTCTACTTGCTATTTATTCCCCTTATACTGGTGGCAAGGATGTATCCTCCACCGATATCCTATTTATTATTTCTTCCGTCGTTGAAAGAATTCCCTCTGGTACCGTGGATGGCACTGGTTGCTCCACAGACTACCCTTCAGACTTCATCTGAACCCTTACCTTGACACCAACACAAGATGATGCCTCAGATTTAGATTTTTCAATAATCTCGTGAATATATGTTTTCCTTCCCATATCCTTTCCTTTCTTCGGCGGTCTTCCTCTGCCCCTCTTATTAAGATCCTTGTTCATACAATTTGTGAAGAGGGTTCATCAAAGTAGCAAGAGCGCTCCAGACCCGGAGCAGGAAAGATAGCTTCCTCCCCGAGACGAGAGAGTAGGTTCAAACAGACAATAAACTAAAAGAAGAATCTCAGGACCTGAAGTAGGCTGATCAGATACCCTCCTCAGGATGAGAATTTGGCCCTTCAAAAAAGAATAAAAAAGCAGAAAGCTAAAAACTATGCCCAAGACTTAGGGCAGGGTAGCAAAATGCCCTCCCCAAGACGAGAGATCAATTATAAAGAAAACAATAAAAAGCAGGAAAAGAAAACATAGAACACTATGCTCAGGACTCGAAGTAGGGCAATAAATTCCCTCCCCAAGACGAGAGATCGACCCTTAGATCAATTGTAGATCCTGTTCTTGCACCTGTTAGCCTTCCCCGGTAACGATGCCAAAATGTTGGTGTCTAGATGTGAACAATATTCAAACCCTTTTTCCACATAAATTATCAACCCGAGGGCGTTAGTTATTTCAAGACTAACCACACAGTATATGCAGGAGCAATCACATGACTTGTTGTAGATCACAATCTTAAATCCAAAAACACACAGACTACTATAACAACAATTAAAATAGATTGAAAAATTAAAAATACATTCACAACAATTGAAAGATTATAGTGGAACAACAGTAACAGAATCAAACCAAAACATGACATCAATGGAAATAAAGGTAATGCAACACCTGATTAGAAGAGTGGGCCCAACTCTCTGATCAAGGTTGCAGTGAAATCACAAATTATAGGTGAAACAACAGAGTGCTGTGCATTCAATTAATTGTAGAATATATTGTTACAAAATCTGTATGTGTTGGGCTTAATCCCGATTCACAGCTCGGAGGCCCTCTTTATACAATTGTTCAGGAAATCGCATATTTCCTCCAACACTACATATCTACAATTATACAATTTGTTGCAACATCAACCTAATTTCCAAAAGGAAACCATGAAAAAGCCTGACATGTCGCTGGGGTGAAACAGAGTCTGTTGCACTGTAGCAGCAAGTGAAGGCAACACTGGGAATTAGGAGCCGCTCCACAACTCACAGCTGTAACCTTCCCGCTTTTTCCGAATCTGTAAGAATATCGGAGTTAACATTTGCAAAAAGGTAAAACCTCCTGGACTATTACTTCATTAATCAAATATCCCATGTAAAGTAAGAGAAAGGGGTTTACCTTGTGTGTTTAAGAATAATAATGATACAAAGAGATAGAAAGGTGGGCGAAAATGGGAGAGAAAAGTATACAAATCACGTACCCAACAGAGACTAAATGGTGACATGTTGTACACTCGACATCAAGTCAACGTCGTAATTTTGTGGCTCCAATTCCTCCTCAATGTCTTCAATCTCAATCAATTCTTCTACTGAACAAGCGCCCGATCCCACATTTTTCTGATCTCCTCCTCTACTGCTGGTTGGTTATATTCTTGGTGTTCAGCGTGTACTTCTGTTCTTGTTTCTTCTGCTATTGTGCATTTCCTTTCTTCTTCTTCTTCCTATTTCTACTTCTCTTCTTATTCTTTCGTCCTTTTCTCCCATTCTTCCCTCAATTTCTGTTTTTCTTCCTGAAATCTAAGTTATGCTTCCTGCGACCTCTGTTTCTCTCTCTACTTCCATTCTACTCTCTACATCATCTGCTTCCTCTTTTATTCTACTGCTAAAGCCTCTCTCATAAGGATTGTATCCACTTTCATCTTGCGACTTTGTTCTCCCCCTCGACTATGAGCAACCTTTCTCATTCCCTTATCCTGCAAAAGGTTTCTCCCTTTTGTTGGCACTACCTATAGATTTGCTACCTTCTGCGGAGTGAAATTTGAAGTTCCTGCTATAATGAATGGCTCGCGAGGTCTTGAGGAATTATAGAAATTATTCCATGGATCTTCCTCGAGTCAATGGAAAGTCCCACCAAGCCACTGAAAATGTATTCTCTCATCGTGGTATTTTCAAATTCCATGAGGATTATACGGATTAGAGTCTCACATACCGAATGCAAACTTCTCTATTGCATTTGCTTTGGTGTCCAAAACTTCGAGATTCTTGAGCTCATACAATCCAACTTGCATAGGAATATTGAGCCATGTTGCTATCTTCTTCCTGTGCAAGGTTGATGAAAACCTTGTGGCGAGATGATATGAAAATTATTGCATGACAAGCTTGTCGATGGCATACCTTGGCTAAATATGTGGCGAATTCTGAGTTCTGAACATTCTAAGAAAGGTGCCATTCAATGAGTCAAACCAATCTTTGATCTATGATATTTCTTTCATTTCTCTACGTGACATGAAAGGTGGTTCTTCCTCAAATATTAGCTTTATAGTGGAATCATGAATTGGTCAGTGAGCTTCTTCATTACACCCCGATGATTGCAATCCAAAATCAGCCTACAATAGAAATACATGTCAGGGTCTCGTGGTGTCCATGTCCAATCTATTCCAGGAAATTCATTATGTGCACAAATTGCATCGAGTAAGTATGCAACCATATAGAACCTTGTTTTCCTGCCCTTGGGAGGATTTTGTGCATGTGCTACATGGGATCTCAACTGTCGAGCCAACAAATTTGACGAGTTGAATGAATTCCCCTTGTTCACAACCTAGTTCAATAAGACTTCCCACCACTAGTACAAAATTAGAAATTAGTGACTAAGTGACTAAAAAAGTTAGTCGTCGTCGCTTTTCCAATTGAAATACTACCAAACATGAGAATATTAAGTGATGGAACTAAAAACGACTAACATAAATTACCTTTTTAGTCTCAGGTTGAAATATATGACTAACTAATAAGTAATACAAAAAACATGACTTATGTGAATGACTAATTTAGTCTAGGAACAAAAACAAGACTACCTAATAAGTACTACAATAATATGAATAAGTCGTTTATATTAATAATTTTAATACGAATTGATACCCTTCGTTTACTTTGACTCAAATTGTTACATAAGGCATAAGGTACTAAAATTCAAACTATTTTAACCATTATCCTAGGTTGGCTTCCCTTCTTTCTCTCTCACCTTAACTCTATAACGAGGAGACTACACTCTCTGTGGTCTTTCACAAATTTTTGGGTGCAATTTGTGCCATTGAATAAAACATTTCAAGAATCTATATACATACATACATACACATATATATATACATACATACATACATACATACATACATACATACATACATACATACATACATACATACGTATGTATGTATGTATGTATGTATGTATGTATATATATATATATATATATATATATATATATATATATATATATATATATATATATATATATATGTATGTATGTATGTATGTATGTATGTATGTATGTATGTATGTATGTATGTATGTATACCAAAAATTCTTGGGGTATTAAAATAGTGACATAAGTACCTTTAGGGCCTCTCTTGAGTTGAAGTTTATGCTGGATTCAACAAAATTATCTAGTATGTATGGGCAAAAAATTTGATGTTGCTATACTCCGCCAAATTGGTCGTACTGTCGGATTTTTCTTGCATTTTTTTTAAAGTCCCAACTTTTATCAAATATCTGATAAGCACAATTATCTTCAAATATCAAACTATACACTAGTTAGATATACGACAGTAATTATTTTCATTGAATATTCGATGGTAATTGAATGCTTTCCATATATCTAACAAACATTCACATTTTTTGAAATATACAACATTTGATCGAATCAATTATCAGATGACCTTAAATTAACAAACTCAATACATATTACACTTTATAAATCAAAACAATGTTAAATGTGAATTTAATTCCTTTACATTTATACCCTACCCATTTATTTTTTCTTGATCATCCTGTAATTTGTGAGCTTAATGATATGATCTTTGAAGTCGTGACAAAACCCCAAAAACTAGAGCGCGAACATATGGCCATGGGAACTATTGGATGAGGCTGGAAAAGGAATTGGGATATCAGTTTCAATAGGGTGAACACTAACTCGCCCTTAAAAATTTTGGCAACATATACTACCGTAGAAGCATCCTTCATGTATGTGTGAAGTCAAAGGTTTTCACATTGAAGGCTTCAAATTATTAAACATCGGGAAGCCTAGTTGACGATCCCTTTCCTATTGACCACAACTTTTGTATTAATTATTTCTTTCATTGCAACACCTCTAGTAGATATTGATGGTGTTCATGAGCCTATTTTTGGTTCTCTTCTTTATGGAAACAATATTATCTCTGACGCCATTATTCCTACCTTTAAAACTATCAGTTTTTACTTATATTGTATGGGTGAAGTAGCTTTCGTCATTGAATGGCTACACAACAAGGACCCAACTATGAGCCAATGATTGATGTTGTTGATATAGTGTCCACATGCCACTAATATTCAATGTTTATCATATCCAGACACTCTATGATGGGTTTCATAGATACCCAACCTATGATAACAAGTTGCATTCTATTGTTGAAGATTTTAAGAAGTGGAAGAATTATATTCAAGCCTACTGTGACATGTTGTACTCTAATGCTTATTTGGGTGTTGAGAAGCATACTTTATTCACACTTTGTTTGATCCTATCCTTAAATTATCACCTCAAAGGAAGGCTTCAACTATGTTTTTGAGGTGTGAGATTGATATCCTTCTACAAAATACCAAAGGCATATTTTATGTCCTAGTTGCATTTATCTTTTCCCTCATTTTTATCATTTCATTTTGTTATATGTATGTGTGGAGATGTAAATGCCTTTCTTTTCCTTTGTAGGAGGACCATGAAATTGCAGGTGCGTAAGGAGGCCTAACCCATTTTGATTTTTTTGCATATTATTTTATCTCTTTCACATATTCTAATAACAATGTTTATCATAGATCTCACATAATCATGGCCTCTTGTGCTCCTAAGATTTCAATCATTTTTCATTCTACTACTTTAACTTGAACACTGAACACAATTGGAAATGCCTTTCAAATGCTTGAACATTAAACAAAATTGGAAATATAAAAATTAAAAATACTTTTAAGTTGAAAACATAACCTAGAATGATTTTTAATTGAGTGATTTTTTTTTATTTTTTGATATAAAAAGGTGAATTAACTATTGAAAATCCAAAGATATCTAAAAAAGTGAAATTGACTTTCTTATAAATAACCACTAATATTTTTTGGTTTGTTAAGTTGTGTGAGTCTTGAAATGACTGCACACTTAACCTTTGTCTTGATTAATCGAGACCCACATGCATCTAAGCATTCAAAATCACTAAGGGATCGCACCCAATCTAGGCCACACTAGCTCTTAACAGGACTATATTTTTTCCTACAGAATATCGAATTGGTGAACTTAACACCACTGAGTGCCTTAAAAATACACCTTATCATTGTTTATTCCATTTTCCATAGGCATAAATTACCATTGATTATTTTACATAATTTACTTATGTTTACATGATTTATAATATTTAATTAAAAATTATTAGTTCAACTCCATAATCTCCCCCTCCCTTCTTTAATCAATGGTGTATGAAAAGTATTAATTTAAATGAAAAGAAATGATGTAATTTTACCACTTTCCCTCGACCCTCCCTCCAACCCATTTTATATGGAGATAAAAATAAGACCCAAGAAAATTTTAGGGCTTACACGATGAACCCGAAAAAACCAAGACCAACCCAAAAAATAGAAAGTGAAAAAAACCAAACAAACCCAAAACAAAGAAAATGAAAATTAAAGTGGTTGGGATAAAAAGTTAACGAAATTTAAGTGGGAACTTAACAAAGATTTAAGGGTAGGGATTTATAAAAGCGCATAACACGGGCATATATAATCTCAGACTTTAGAGATGTCTGAGGATCCAAACCCCACTTACCCAGAGAACATTTTCTAAAGCACTGACAATAGCAGTTGAAGATGATTCTCAGCAACCTATTATTGAGGAATATCCAAATACTCATCCAAAATACGCAGAGATCATACGGGCACTGCCCAGGGAATTCTCGGGGAGGATTGTGGTTGCAAATATCAGGGAGAAAGTAAGGATTCCCCACATTGTTGTTGGGTGTGAGAATGGATAAGAAGGTGGCAACAAGAAGCGTTGAAACCAAGAAAATGAGGAACCTATTGAGAAAAGTGCGTGAGAGATCCCTTATATCAAGGAAATTTGACATGGAGGTCAATGATTTTCCTTATTTTGAGGAGATAGTAGATAAGGGAAGAGTGTTGCCTCGCTTGGTATGTGTTTTGGGTTCAAATGGTCTCTCTTAACATTTTAGATTTATGAAAAAAATCTAAATCTAACTGCTCAATTTTAGAGTTTTTATTGCATAAAAAACACGTCCCTTTTATTAATTTTCACACAAGAATGAATGCTAGGAAACTATGCAGAATTCCATGGATCAACTAAGTACAACATATGAATGCTAGGAAACTATGCAAAATTCCATGGATCAGCTAAGTACAAAATATTTCCACTTGCGTATCAATTTGAAAGTTTTAGTGCATACAAAATTATGTTTGAATTAACTTAAGATTCTTGAAAAATATTCTGAGATCACACACTCAAATTTTCAGGTGTTATTTATTTTATATATTGTACTAATGTTGTATATGAAACCCATTGAGCTAGGTCAACTTATAATCCAGGGTTTTATGTCTATTGGGGTTTGAACCTGGTTTTCAACCACTATACCACAACCTCATGGACTACCCACTGAAGTTTTATAAATTCAATAAATGGCTACACTTATATCTTCCATTTTTTTGTGAATAGAACCCTAGTGCAAAGTATCTTGTGAATAGAACCCTAGTGCAAATTTTGCTTAAAAAATGCGTCCAATACCTGCCCAAATAACCCCGGCGAGTCCTTGCATCTATCCACAAACGATATGCTAACTGAAAATCAATTGTTGAAAGTGTAGTTGAAACCAAGAAAAGTCGACTTCAGACCAGTAGTAGTTCCTATCCTAAATCCTGCTCTACCTATGCCGAATTTGTAGACAAGACAAGTGAAAATGTTATAAAATTTCGAAGGAATTCCAGAGCATTCCTGAGATCATGTCCCGATCATCTGTGAATGCATTTTCAGCCCCAATCCTCTTTCGGCTGGTGCCATTACTTGGTCCACTTACTGGTTGATAGTAGAATGTCATCTGCATCGCCATTGTTGAGCTCTTCATGAGGTTCCTTGTTATTATCCGCCCATCTCATCAATAATGCTTCTCTTCCAGTAGTTCATTACCATGGTTTATATAAAGTCCAATGCCACAAAGAATATCCTATTTGGTATGCACATACGATGGTAAGAGATCCATATCCATTCATTTGATAGCTAGGTCCAAGGATAGTAACAAGGATAGTAACACAAGTGGGTTTAGTTTGAGTTCCATGGCTAGTGAATGCTAATTTTACCTGGTCGATTCCTCATGTGTTCGATTCATGCTCCAGAAAAGCAGGTAAGTTCCATTCATAACAGTCTTAATACCAGAGAGACAAGTATCTATCTTCTCATAAATGGGATCTGTAGCATGATGGTCAAGATTGAAGAGAATAAATAATACTGAAAAATACCTAGCCAAAATAGAAAGATCTGAGGATAATCGAAAAACCTTCATTACTTTGTGATTTGAAGGCGAGACAAAGTGTCTCCCTGTTAATTATTCCCACAGTAAAATATTGCACAATGCACTTTACACGAGAGGGTTAGAAATTTCGGTGAACCCCTATGAGAGGGTTAGAGATTCCAGTGAATTCTTATGAGAACTCTTTTATTAAGTTTCAAACAAGAATGAACGCTAGGAAAGTCTGCAAAATTCCCTGGATCAACTAATTACAAAACATTTCCACTTTCTTATCAATTTGAAATTTTTAGTGCCGATACAATTATGTTTGAAGTAACTTAAGATTCCTGAAAAAAAATTGAGATCACACACTCAAATTTTCAATTGTTATTTATTTTATATATTGTACTGATGCTTTATATGAAACCCATTGAGTTCGGTCAAATTATAATTTAGGGGTTTGTGTCCACCAGGGTTTGAACCTGGTTGTCAACCACTAGACCACAACCTCATGGAATACTTGCTAAAGTTTTATAAATTCAATAAGTAGTTACACTTATATTTTCCATTTTCTTTGTTTATTTTTGAAAACATATGCTCAACGCCTCCATATAAAAGAGTGATTAGAAGTCGAATCCAAGGGACACTTATGCTTCCAAATCGCTGCAGAGTGCCTCATTCTTCTCACGTGATTTGTGTGGGACAAATTATGTTGTGAATAGAACCCTGGTGCACATATTTACCACTCTAGTTTAACCAATACCCTAATTTGATACCCTTAACATTCTGTAAACCTCCCCAATATATATATATATATATATATATATATATATATATATATATATATATATATATATATATATACCATAGCACCATTATTCCTACCTTTGAAACTATCTGCTTTTACTTCTTTCCCATGGGGGAAATAGCTTTCATCGATGAATGACTACACAATAAGGACCCAACTATGATCCAATTATTCATTAAATTGTTGATGTAGTGTGGTGAGCCCTAGTATTTAACCAAGAATATTGCAACTCCCATAGGCTGCCCTACTTTACTTTATCAACTTGGGGCTCATACAAACTTGGAGGTGACTGTGCTATATACACAGCAAATGCATTCTACTCATGTCATCCTCTTCTAAGCTCTATCAAAGGGTGTTATTTCTAGGGTTTCTAGATGAACTCTGTCACACTTATGAATTTAGACCTAGGGCTACAAATGATTCAAAGGAATTACTTTATCATCAATCAAAGAACTATTCTACAGTAAGAAAGTACATCTAATTACTCTGCAATGAAATAAATCTACACATTGAGCTATGATAAGAAATGGAATCAAACTAGGCATCTTGCATGAAGTAAATAGCTGAATTGAAAAAGGAAACTAACCTAATCACACTTTGCTGGGCCAAATGGCTAAAAACACTCTATCTAATCTATGTTCTATCTATCATGGTTTTAATCATGTAGCTAATCATGACGGTCTAACTATGCTTGTAAATGCATTGTCTTGCAACTAGGAGGAGAAAGAAATAAGGTGGTTTATGAAGGGCTTGAACTCATGGGTGCAAGGCTGAAGGTGTCTGGGTGGTTTTGGCAGGTTTGGATGATGTGGATGGTGGTTTCTGGGCTAAAGGAGGGGCCCACTGGTGCTGCTGCAAGTCCCGCTATAGGTTTCTTACAGTGCTACACGAAAGACCTGAATTTCTACAAGAAATAGTCACGAGGGAAATATAAGGCCAAAAATGGATGAGAAAAGTGTAGGGAAGGTGGAGTGAAAGTGTGTTTGGATGAGTGGAAGGTGGCCGACCCCTTGGCTAAGCTCAGAACCTCTTGAGACGCCTGTCTTGCACCTCTAGGGTTTGCTCACATTATGAAGATGAAAAATATGAAAGCAAGGCTCATGGCGATTTTGTGGAAAATAAGGCTGATGAAGGGTGAGAAATGAAGTTGAAGGTGCTAGTGAAGTCATCCTTTGCTATGCTACTTGAAATTTCAAGAAAAATACCTATTCATGCAACAAATATTGACAAATTCATGATGGAGGAAATGGAAAAGATGAGTTGAATTTGGAATAGAAAACCTAGTTTAGCCTACAAACATAAATCTAACACAACATTCTAAACATATTCATGTCACTATAACAACCTAACTATTCCTTCCACGAAATCATAAACTAAAAATAAATTTTGGCTCATGGAGAAGGTCGACCATCCTCAATCTCCAATGAAAGAAATGAGAGAGGGAGGCTTGACACACAACTTTCTAAGTTTATAAACTATTCGACCGACATGTAAGCAAGCTTAATCTACAACAAAAGACAAATGGAAGCAAACTAAAAATAGTGAATGGAAATGTAAGCAAACTAGCTAAAATGACATAAAAGTAAAGAATGAATACACAAGATAGACTAAGGCCAATGGATTGGGCCCTAACCAACAAGAATAGCCCTCTGAAACTAGATTAGTGAAGCACAATCTGAATACTCATTTTATTGTAGAGAATAGTCTCATTACATCAACATGAAAGTCTCAAAAACTTATTACAATAATAGTCTATTATCTTCCTTCAAATTTTGAATCCTAATGAGCTCTTTCTCAACCCTATTTAACCTAGAGGGTAGCTACCAAAATCTCCCTAAAAAGTAGGTGATGTGTCCACTTTGACAGCAAGTGAAGTGTAGCTTTGGTGCACTTGATATTGAGTTTGCTTGGTTGCCTTTGATTTTGAGTTGTTGGAAGGAATCTCGAGGATTCCTTGGCTACCTTTGGGATTTAAGGAGGTGGAAAATCCTCCTAGAATGTCTCCTTGCTGTCTACTCCGAGCTTTAATGGAAAAATCTTCATAAAAAATGAAATATCTTCGTGATTTTCCTGCATTTAACTCATGTTAGGAATTCAAAGTATGACAAGCCTTAGTCGCCATCTACACTAGCGACATAAAACCACAATATAATTAAAATGTGAAAAAAAGACACTTAATAAGGAAAAAAAGTGACAATTAACGCCTCCAAATGTACCTAATGATGGAGCTCATCATCACCCCTACCAAATGGTTGCTCATCCTCTGAGCAAATTAGTCCTCCTTCTTCATTTATTTAAAATCTTTGATGGACACTCTGACTTCCCAAGGAAGAAGTGTGGGAGTCCCTTTAGGACGGTAAAATCCATCATTCTTTTCAGATTCTTCTCACTCTTTGTTATGCTCATCTTGGTCTTTTCCATCACTCAGCCCCAGTAGCAAGGGTGGAATGAGCTTCAAACCAATCCACTGAATATTTATGGCCTGCATGGCCCTCTTGTATAGTGGTGCTCTTTCTAAGGCACCTCTCAATATTTTTGGTGTGTGGTACTCCATGTTTCTAAGGCTATGAGGGAGGCTATTCCATCTCCTTTGACTAGCCATTATGCACTCATCTCCCAACAACCTAGAAACATAATCAAAGTGAGCCATGGCTTGATCTTGTGTGTGGAGGTACTTTTCTACAAGTGCAAGATCCTTTTTCTATCTTAAGATGGTTGTTGATGACTCCCCTAGGGCTGAATAGTTATGCCCTAATGTGTAAGGTTCCTCTGTCTTATCTCCTCAAAACCCTTCTTAATTCTTGTGCTCTGGTCTCTTCATTAACCATCCATGATGCCAATGCCATTAACTGCATGTCTCCCATCCTAGGACTGGGGTCCCAAATGTTCAAGTCTTTCAACACAAGGTTGTGCATGCAGAACTCTACCATTTTTTCCTTGTCTGCCATACTTGATTGGTTGCAAAAGTCAATGAACTATCTACAGTTCTGAAAAGGTAAGGATCCATGGGAGGCTAATGTTTTAATTTGAAATAGGAGCCACTGCTCCTTGAGGTAAACTGCATAGGAATCTGATGGACATCTGTGTTGAATGGCCTTCATGCACACATATTCCATGATGTCCATTTGTTTGTCCTTTTTCTGAAGCTGCTCCTGCAAAGCTACATTCTCTTCTTGGGCCTTCTAAAACTGCTCTTTCAACATGGTTTCGATGAGCCTAACATCAGACAAATCCCTCCCCAACTCAACCACTTTTCCCTCCATGAACCTTATGTCATGCACACCTTTAGATGTGGTAAGATTCATCCAATGATGAGTACGTGCCCTATCCTCTTCCAACTAATAGAATAAAGGCATTGTGAACTTCTGAGGAATCAATCTGCCCCCTTCAATTTATGTGTAGTAGGAGCTGAGATTGGGTTGAGGTCTAGGGTTTGGAACTACTGCTACATATTTGAGGACTGCTTTTGGTAAAGTGGGCTCCTCCTTGTCATATTTTTCTCCCTCTTTTTCATCTTGCCATTAATCTTGTTCCTTGTCCTCAGCTTCTTTGACCTCTTGCCCATCTATATTGGCTGTATTTTCTTCCTCAACCAAGGCCTTTTTCTCTAATTTTTGGCCTGCTGGAGTTTCCTATAGAAAAAATAGTGTCTCCTGTATCAAAATTTGTTTTGCTTGCTGAAGACCCTATTTTTCTTCTTTTTTCTCTCTTTTCAGTCTTTTGAGGGTCTGTGGGGGTTGCAAGAGGTGTATGGGATGCTGACCTTGCCGAGTGTCTTCTGATGTAGGTCACAGGGGTCCTCACAGGTGAGGTGACCTCTTGCACCCTTCCTTCTTCTAACCATATTTCATCATATTTCTTTGGTGATTCATCAACGGAAATAGGGCTCTTGGTGGGAGTATGTGGTTTCCCTTGCCACACCCTTTGACTCTTCGTAGTCCTGAAATACATAGGTTTTTGCCTCTTCCTTTTTTTTTTTACATGTGTGCTCAAAGTTGCTAGGGTAGCAGCCACTTCCTGATTTGTAATGTCTGGTGACATGCCAGTGTCTTGAGGGGAGGTTTCATTGCCTAGGATAGGGTCCAATTATTTCTTTTCCTCTCCCTTTTATTCCTTCTTCCCCTTAGGTTTTTCTTTCTTTGTCTCTATTGCCTTTGTGCTTTCTATTTAAATCTCCATTTCTTCTTTTTATTCCTCATCTTATGCCTCCTCTTCTTCTTCTACCTCCTCTTCAGCCTCATCTGCTTCTTCTTCTACCTCCCTATCTCTAAGAATAGAGGTAGAGGTTTGTCCTGTTTGGGTGGCTATGAAGGCTTCCCTATCCATGTCTATGAAAGAGGACCAAGATATAGGGAGGTTTAATCTTCTAAAAGCATCATTCACTATTAGTTTATAAGGCCGTGATGGGCCAAATGTTGGAATTTTCTTTGCATCACCTTATTTCTCATGTCAGTTATTGAGTTCAGGAGGAAATGAGGGATGCTTAATATCTTCTTTAGATGGAGTTCTCCTTGAAACCTAAGCTCATTCAATAACCTGAAATGGTACCCATAAACTACACTAAGTTTTCCTTCAAAAGAAATAAATTTCATGATATGGAAGGCTACTTCATCCCAGGGGTATGGAAGGCTTTCTCTCCTCACTCCATTCTTGTCTTCAATGTATTCTTCTCGTGGTAGAAAGAAGCTTTTCTTGGCTGCAGTGCTTGGCATCCTCTCTTTAACCTATTTAACTCCTAAGGGAAAAGTTGTGACTATACTTATGATTTTAGGTGATAGTGTGATGGCTAGGCCCCTAACCACAGTGGTGGGTCTCTCTTCTTAGTGTGATTGCAGAGCCACTAAAAATTATTGAGCTATCTCTTCATCACAACCTTTCAAAAGCTCGAAGAACCCTAGCCATTGGTGGTTTTTGAAAATTTCCATGACTTGAGGATACTGCCTAATTCTCTTAATGTCATTAGGCTCCCTTCTATTGAATCCCCATCCCATTTTAATGGCCATGATAGGAAGGTGGTGAGATTGTTGAGAGTTATGTGAAGATGTCTTGGAGATGGAGGTCTTAAACAAATGCAAATTTTGTTACCCTTTAATTGCCAAATTTAACTTGATGTGTGTAAATTTCATGGAGAAATATCAGTGCTGGAGGATGGAAACCACCTACCTTTGTCGTCTGGTGTTTTTTCTTGGTAGATGGTTGCCTTAGGAAGAAATTTCACCCACAAGTGACTTTGTGTTTCCCTCAGTACCCTTTCTTATCTGCCTCTGTAGCTGCCTGTAGAAAATATATGTTTCCCGTAGCACGATGGTGCATGCAAGCTATGATATCGATGTTGTTCTCCATGATGGCTCCGATTGCTCTCTTGCTCTTGCTGCTCTTCAAAATTCTCATTGAAATGGTGAAAATGAGAAATAACTCACCTTTATGGAATTTTAAATTAAATTTGGAGCGTCGTGCTGACTCATACTTAACATGAGTTTTCCTCTTTTAGACCATTGGTCCCACTCCAGCTAATGATTGCTTAACCTCATGATCACCTTCTTCGTAATCTTTCACTCCCTCTTGACTTGATTTGAATTTCCCAGGTGGCATGTACTTTTACTTTTCCTCCAGTTTAACTTTACGAAGGCGGCCAAGTTAACTGACCACCCTTTTTGTCTTTTAAATTTCTAAAACTCGACATTAAACCATTTTGGTTATTATGAATGAATAACGAGAGGTGAAGGGCCATAATTGAGCATGCATAGTGCTGGTGTGGTGTTGAATGAGCTGGTACAAGGAGCTGGAGCTGGTGGTTGCAGGGATGATATTTTCTTTGTTGTATTTTTACTTTCTTGTTTATTTTCTGAGTGAGCTGCTTGTTTTTCTAAGTGAGTTGCTTAATTTTTTTCTTATATTTTCTTCTTTCAGGTGATGCATGGAGGTCTTCAGGTGCCATGGATGGTGTGATTGATCTCCTAGAGTTTTCTGGTGGTCTTTTGGAGTCATCCTCATCAACTTTTCTTCATATTTTGGCTTTGTTGTGCCATGCACAGATTTGCAACAGGAAACTTTCCAATTTCAGTAGCAGTCTTCTTCTTGCTACTTCTTGCTCATAAATGGAGGGAAATGGTTTATGGAGGCTGGGAATGGATTCATGGAATGAATTGAGCGATGGATAGGTGAGTGAATAGGTCTCATGCCAAGTTTAAGATGATCTATATGCTAATGGTGCAACATAGGGTTTAGAGAGTGAATCATTGTGCATGGAGTGAAATAAGGGGTTGATAATGGTAGGTACAGGAAAAACATAAATTATCATGCTCTCCTTGAAGTTCATAAATACTTGAGAAATATTCTTCCTTCATTAATTAGTTTCCTGTAGCATTTACAGGAGTTTCCTGTAGTGCTACAAGAATCCAGTAGCTGCTGGATTTTCCTGTAGTAATTACAGTTAGGAGAAAATAATGAAAATTTTGCCTATCTGAGGGGTGTAATGAATGAATGGGTGTATGTTGGAGTGGTTCATGGAGTGTTAAAGAAGAGGAGAATGAGAAATGAAGAAAAACTACTCCTCTGGATCCCAAAAACCATCTTTGATCAATAACCTGTAAAACAGAAAAAAAATAAGTGCATGGGTATTTTTCTTTCTTTTTCCTTTTTTTTTTTGAAGGCTAGTGGGATGCCTCCATAGAGGTTTTCAACCCACAGGCCTACCTTGGGCACCTCAAAGAGGTTTTCACCCAAGGATTTTTTAATTTTTAATTTTTTCTTTTTCTCTCTTATTTTTTTTCCTCGAGGATCGTCTCATGGAGGTTTCCAGCCCTGGAGTTGGCCTTGAAGGTGATGGAAAATATGGAGTCTCCCATGAAATACACCTCCCTATTTATTGAATTAATAAATTCTTCCCCAAACAGAGGCTTTGTGTAAACCTTAAGCCTATAACCATTGACAAGTAGGGGAATCCCTTCCTCATCTATGGTTCTGATCTGAATTACGACATTATCATAACATTTGTCCACTTTGTAGGGTACCAACAATCTTTTCATTAGTTTTCTTTTGTAATCCTTAAACCTTGAGTCATACATCAACACCCAATATCCTTCTTGAAAGGTATTTTCTTTAATGTACTTGTCATGCCAGACCTTCCTTTGTAGCTGAATCACTTTTGTTTGAAGGAGTTCTTGCATCCTAAACTCATCCAATCCATTTAATTACAACAACCTCTCTTTTTGGGCCTTTGATATATCTAGGTATAACTCATCCGGCATCCTTAATGTGTTGAACTAAAATTCAATTGAAAGAGGAGATTTCCTGCCATAGACCAGGTCATAAGGAGTGAACCCTATTGTTGTTTTCCAAGTAGTGTTGTAGGCCCAAGTAGCTTCTAACAATCTGTCCACCTAATATTTCTTGCTGCTGCTCACAATATTAGTGAGGATATTCTCCAAGGCTCTGTTGGTCACTTCCACTTGGCCATTTTCTTGAGGGTGGTAGGAAGTGGAAGTCTTATTATTTATCTTGTGCCTCCTCACAAGATTCTCAATGAGATGAGATGTGAATTGTGCCCCTTGATCAGTGAATACCTCTATGGATATAAAAATTTGTAAAACACATTATCTCTCATAAATTTTGCTACCTTCTCCTCAGTTGCTACCTTCAGAGCTTTTATTTCAGCCCACTTTGTCAGGTAGTCAGTGCAGACTATGATATAATTTTTCTGGCCAAATGGTGGATCAATAGGTCTAATGAAGTCCATGACTTACTTTTCAAATGACTTAAGAGCCACCTGAGGGTGCAAAGAAATCTCATCCCTCTATGTAGGATTCCCCATCCCTTGGCACTATTCACACCTTCTAGTGTATCTTTTGGGATCTTGGTGAAGGGTAGGCCAATAGTAACCTACCTGCAAAGCTTTGAAGGCAGTCCTTTTTGCAACAAAGTGGCCTCCACAAAGGATATCATGACATGCAGAGAGGATATCAAAAAATTCTTCCTCCCTCACAGATCTTTTGAGAATTTGGTAAGGGCCTAGCTTGAAGAGATTCACCCTAATCCATGTGAAAGGGGTGCTTTTTATGATGATCGTTCTTTTCTCCTTGAATGAGAGGTTAGGAGGGAAATTTTTAGCAACCAAGTAGTTATATATGTCAAGAAACCATGGTGAAAGTGCTGAGGTAGTGTAGAGATGTTCATCTAGCAGCTGGTCATCCACCATTCCTTCTTCATCTAAAGATAGAGCTAACCTGGATAAAAAAATATGCAACAAAATTCTCCTTTCCAGTTTTATCAACAATGGTTAGGTCAAACTTCTATAATAGTAACAACCATATAATTATTCTAACATTAAAATTTGATTTTTTCATTAAATATTTGATGGCTGCATGGTCAGTGTGTATAAAGGTCTGATAACCAGTGACATAATGTCTAAATTTTTTTAAAGCATCGAAAATGGCTAACATTTCCTTCTCTGTGACAGTATAATTGAGTTCGGCCTTGGACAAGTTATTACTGATGAAATAGATTGCATAAGGTAATTTGTCTTCTACCTGCCCCCACAGCTTTTCCTGATGCATCTGTGTGGATTTGGAAAGGTAGAGTCCAATTTTTACCTCGAAGGATGGGGGTAGTAGTTAACTTTCCCTTAATGAGCTCAAAAGCTTATTGACAAAGATTGGACCACGTAAACTCAGAATCTTTTTCCAAAAAACCAAATAGTGGTGAAGCCAACTTGATGATATCTTTGATGAACCTTCTATAGTAGCCAACTAAACCTAATAAACTCTTAGCATCTCTCTGCTTTTGAGGAGAAGGTACCCTTTTTATGATGGTTATTTTTTTCAGTTCCACCTGTATTCATGCTTGGGATATTGAGTGTACCAATACTACTCCTGCTATTTTCAATAATTCACAGTTTTCTGTGCTCAGGGAGAGATGCATCTCAATGCACCTTCTCAACACTTTTCCCAAATTAGAGAGAGCTTCCTGGAAGTCATCCCCATAGGGTTTTTGAATTATCCATGATCTAAACTAAGTCATGGAAAGCTCTTAATTGGAAGGTAGCTTGGGAAATCTACAACCCAAAGGGTATGAATTTGTAAGCCAAGGTACCCCAAGGGCATGTGAAAGTAGTCTTGTCCTGGTCTTGAAGGCTGATTTGGATTTGGCTATACCCACTGAACCCATATAAGAAGGAAAATAACTTCTTTCCTTCAAGGCCATATAGAACTTGGTCTATAAAGGGCAAAGAGAAATGGTCCTTCTTGGTGGCTTTGTTGAGTTTCTGATAATCAACACAGACTCACCATTTTCCATTATTCTTCGGGACTAGGAGAAAAGGAGATACCCACTCACTGTTTGATATAGGATAAATGAAGCCTGCATCCAACAATTTCTGTATTTCTTTCTTGAATATGTATTTTAGAGCTAGGTTCATCCACCTTTGGGGTTGGTACACAGGCTTTCATCCTTCCTTAATGTAAATGTGATTTCCGCATACCGAGGGATGCACCCTTTTCACGTCCTTGTAATCCCAAGAAAATGCATCTAGGTTTTCTTTCAAAAGCTGGCATATTTTCTCTTCTTCTCTATCTGAGAGGTTTGAGTTAATATTTAGAGATTTAGATGGGCCAAAATCCACAGCCTCGGTGGTTTTAGAGGTTGAATCAACTGAGTGAAGTTCCATCCAAGGGTGGCTTTCATATCATTTGACTAGGTTTTTAAGCGGGTTGTTAGTGGGGGACTGGTTTTGAATGACATGGTCGATGAGTTCATCTTCATCAAGCTGCCCCCCTCTAAGAACAACATCTATGGTACAAATTGGGGTAGTTTTGTATACTTCATATTTTTTATCCTCCAACCATATAGGTAGATCATGATCAATGGAAGGTTGGGTTGGAGGATATAATATGAGTTCTTTAGGCAAGGGCCCATTCTTAATAGTCATGTTTTCGACCCGAAAGCTGATATAAGCATCGATAGTGGCTAACCAAGGTCTCCCTAAGATTAGAGGATGTCCATTAAACTTGGTTTTTGGCTATAGAACCAGGAAATATGTAGGATACTCCCAAGAGTCAATTGAAACCATAACATCCTCAACAATTCCTTCCGCAGTTACTATGGATCAATTTGCAAGTTGTAGAACTGCTGTGGTTTTCCTCGAAGTCCCTTGGAGGTTGAGTTTAAGCATAGTTTCCTTGTCCATAACATTGATGGTATCCCTAAGATCAATCAGAGTATTAGGGAATATGACACCATCTATGCACACATCTACAACTTTACTACCAGGGTCTAGGTACTTTGGAAATATGACCCTTCCCAACATTAAGTCAGACAAATTTCCTACTACATTGATGGTGGGGGTATCTTTATTATTTCTCCCAGGTTTCTTGAAGAAATTATTCTTGATGAGCCGATTGTAAATAGGGACATCATTTATGGCCTGGATAAGGGGTATTTTTACACAATTGTTTTTTAGTTCTCCTAGAAGTTTGGTCTCCTCTGGGGTCTACTGACTGGAATGGATCAAGCACTCATGAAAATGAGGTTGTTGGATCTGAGTGTTACTTTCTTCCTTTTACTCCTAAACCACTACAAATGGGGATGGAGGGTGGTTTTCTGGGAGTACTCTTCCCGACATGAGATTAATCTCTTGTATATCCACAACATAAGTTGGATAGGATGTCTCTCCAATATAAAACTGTCGTGCCCATCTCTTGTTTGGGTTCAGATTGGGTTGTGCAGGCATCTGAGGAAGCTTGGGTTGAGAAACATGAGTAAGCTGAGGTTGAGGTAGGGGTGGAGGCATTAGAGTAGGTGCTTGATTATGTTGAGGCCTCCTCCCTTAGGATGGGTTGTTCCATTGAGATTATTGAGGAACATACTACTGAAATGGTTGGTTCATAGGCTGAGGATGATATGGAGGGTTGTAAGGCCAAGTAGGAGGCGTAGGCCAGGATGGAGGAGTGGGGGTGTACCAATATTGCATAGGTGCATTCTTATTATTGTGATAGTAGGAATAAGGTGCACCCTGCATACCTTGATGATATGACTGAGGGCCCTGAGGCCTTCTCTGGTTGATCAAACAGAATTGCTCTGGTCCTACTTCCCCACCTTGATATACCTCTTTGAGTCCAAGTAAGGAGGGACACTTGTCTGTGGTATGATTCTCCTCACAGAATAAGCAAACCTCTATGACATTTAATGGACATTCATTTCTACGGTGTTTTCTAGTACATACAGGGAAAAATATAGCCAAGGATCTTTCTGCTTCCTCTTTCTTCCTCTTGACCTGCATTGTGTCCATTTGCAAGGCAAAGGTGTAAAACATGTCACTCTTGAAGTCCAAAAACATATTTCCAATCTCATGCTTGATGGAGGTGGAAGAGGAAGGGGTATTGGTTATACTTTGGTTAGCTCTGCCTTTCTTCCTAGCTTCCCTAGAATGGTTCCTGAAGATAGTTTTGATTGTATCATAAGGAAGCTGGTAGATATCTCCTCTTGATAACATATTGATGGTTTCTATCACCTCCTCCTTGATCCCTTAGAGAAGTACTAGTTTAAGTGATCCAGGATCAAGGGTACAATTGGCTCTCTTATAGTTTAAATAAAACCTTTCTTCATAGTCCTTTAGGAATTCATCAGGCCCTAGAGTCATCTTGAATATCTCATCTTTAGTTTCCTTGGACCTACAATAGTCCCTATACTTGTTGTTGAAGGTCTCTTGCATCTGTGCCTAGGCAGTGATGTTGTTCCCAAGTAGATCCATGAACCAGCGCAAGGTTGCATCCTTAAGGGTAGATGGGAATAGCTTCAGCTTTTGATCATCTGAGGCATAGTCATAGGTCCTACAGAAAACAAAAAATTCAAACATGAATGTGTCAGGGTATTTAGAGGTAAGTCCATGGAAGTGTGGAAGGGCTGAGGGGATAATGTTCTTCATTTTAGTTTCCCCATCTGCCTCTCTAATGGGAAAGGCTCCCTGTGTTTCAGTTTCAGCCATGTTTTGAATAGGTGAAGCAGGTTCCTCTGGTGAAATAAGATCTTCTTCTTCTCCAATAGATTATTCAATATTTTCAGAAGGCTCACCTATGGTGTGTTCAACCTCACAGCCACTGAAGAAGAGTGAAGGGTGACTATGTGATGATGTGGGGGTTTTAGGTAACAAATTTCCTTGAGTATCCCTACTCCTATGAGACATGAAAATCATATTTTTTGTATTTTTCAATATTTTTGAAACAACATGAAAAAATAAAATAGAAAATAATGCTAAAACAAAATCAAATCATCTACTAGACACCTCCCCAGCAACGTCGCCAAAAAGTGGTGAACCCTGGTATTACACCAAGAATGCTGCAATTCATAGAGGCTTCCCTAATTTACTTTATCAACCTTAGGTTCATACAAACTTGGAGGTGACAGTGCTATATACACAACAAATGCATTCTACTCATGTCATTCTCTTCTGAGCTCTACAAAAGAGTGTTATTTCTAGGGTTTATGGATGGAGTCTGTCACACTTTTGAATTTAGACCTAGGGCTACAAATGATTCAAAGACATTACTCTATCAGCAAGCAAAGAACTATTCTACCTCAAGAAAGTACATTTAACTACTCTTCAATGAAATAAATCTACACATTAAGCTATGATAAGAAATGGAAGCAAACTAGGCATCTTTCATGAAGTAAGTTGCTGAATTGAAATTGCACAAAGGAAGCTAACCTAATCAAAATTTTCTGGGAAAAATGGCTAAAAACACTTTGTATATTCTATGTTCTATCTATCATGCTTTTAATCATGCATCTAATCATGACCTAACTATGCTTGTAAATGCATTAGATTGGAGCTAGGAGGAGAAAGCGCTAAGGTGGATTATGAATGGCTTGAACTCATGGGTGCAAGGATGAAGGTGTCTAGGTGGTTTTAGCAAGTATGGATGAGGTGGATGGTGGTTTCTGGGCTTAAGGAGGGGCCCACTGGTGCTTCTGCAAGTGCTGCTACAGGTGTCTTGTAGTGCTACAGGAATGTCCTGAATTGCTACACGAAATAGTCCAAGGGAAATCTGAGGCCAAAAATGGGTGAGAAAAGTGTAGGGAAGGTGGAGTGAAGGTGTGTTTAGATGAGTGGAAGGTGGTCAAACCCTCGGCCAAGTTCAGAACCTTTTTATAAGCATGTATTTCATCTCTAGAGTTTTCTCACAGTATGAAGATGAAAAATATGAAAACATGGCTTATGGTGATTTTGAGGAAAAGAAGGTTGATGAAGGGTGAGAAATGAAGTTTAATGTGCTGGTGAAGTCCTCATTTGCTATGCTACTTGAACCTGCACGAAAACTACATGTTAATGAAACATTTATTGAAAAATTCATGATGAAGGAAATGGAAAAAATGAGTTGAATTTGGAAATAAAACCTACTTTAGCCTACAAACATTATTCTAACACAACATTCTAAACATGTTCGTGGCACTACAACAACCTAACTATTCATTCCAAGAAATCATAAACTAATTTTTTTTTTTGGCCTGTGGAGAAGGTTTACCCTCCTCAAGCTCCAATGAAAGAGGCGAGAGAGGTAGGCTTGACACAAAATTTTTGAGTTTATAAACTATTCTACCAACATGTAAGCAAGCTTAATCTACAACAAAAGAAAAATGGAAGCAAACTAACATCAGTGAATGGAAATGCAAGAAAACTAGATAAAAACTCATAAGAAAACTAGCTACAATGACATAAAAGTAAAGAATGAATACACAAGAGAGACTAAGGCCAATGGATTGGGCCCTAACCCACAAGCCCAGCCCTCTGAAACTAGATCAATGAAGCACAATATGAATATTCATTTTATTTCAGAATATAGTCTCATTACATCAACATGAAAGTCTAAAAAACATATTACAAGAGCTAAGAGTCTATTAACTTCCTTCAAAGTTTGAATCCTAATGAGCTCTTTCTCAACCTTATTTAACCTAGAGGTTAGCTACCAATAGCTCCCAAAAAAGTAGTTGACGTGTCCACTTTGACTACAAGTGAAGTGCAGCTTTGGTGCACTTGATCTTGAGTTTGCTTAGCAGCATTTTATTTTGAGATGTTGGAGGGAATATCGAGGATTCCTTCGCTTCCTTTGGGAGTTAAGGAGGTGGAAAATCCCCCCTATAATCTCTCATGTTGTCTATGCTGAGATTTAATGGAAAAATATTCATAAAAAATGCAATATATTCGTGATTTTCTTGCATTTAACTCATGTTAAGCATTCAAAGTATGACAAGCCTTAATCACCATCTACACTAGCAACATAAGACCATAATATAATTAAAATGGATAAAAAGAGACTTAATAAGGAAAAAAGGTGACAATTAACCCATCGAAATTTACCTAATGATGGAGCTAATCATAGTGTACAAACACCATGGACATTCGATGGTCTATCATAGCCAAACACTCTATGATGGGTTTCATAGATGCCCAACCTATGACAACAATAAGAAGTGGAAGAATTATATTCAAGCCTACTATGAATATATATATATATATATATATGAAACCATTATTACTACTTTTAAAATTATCCGTTTTTACTTATATCCCATGGGGAAAGTAGCTTTCGTCGATGTATGGCTACAAAACAGGGACCCTATGAGCTACACAACAATATTTTATTTTAAAATCCAACAAACATGGTAGGTGCTATCTAAAAATCCATTTATATTCAATAGTTTCTTTCTGAAATTCCTTAGTGAATATTTCTCCAGAAATTTTTGTGAGTTTTCAATAATTTTGTGTCTTATAAATAAGCACACAACAAAATGTGGGTACAGCCTCTGACTTCTGCAAGATTTAATAAACCACTTTTATATGAGAAGCATACTAGTCTCACCATTATTCCAATTGAAAGTTTTCTCTTTGTTTGAACTTGGTTCTTTCACAGTAAGGCCTAAAACTGGAAGCCGTAATCCAATAAAGTTCTAAAGAATTTTTAGAAAGTGTATATTTTACATGTGCATGACCTAGATATTTATATGTTATCTTCTTTCCCAATGTTTATATTTAGTCCACCTACGTTACAAAAGTTTTTGTTTGATGGAAGATGTTTACTTCTATCTATATTTTACATGAGATAAAGTTAAACATTGGAAGTACACTATCCTCGAAAGGTGATTCTTTCAAATTATTTCATGGATGGTTTGAATTCCCATTCATAGATTCTGCATAGTCATATGATTGTTTTGTTTAAAGTTATGCTAAGGAATTTTTTTTAT
Organism: Pinus albicaulis; assembly: GCA_034641835.2. Classification (NCBI taxonomy): domain Eukaryota; kingdom Viridiplantae; phylum Streptophyta; class Pinopsida; order Pinales; family Pinaceae; genus Pinus; species Pinus albicaulis. The sequence continues at coordinate 861,517,639 of CM076582.1, forward strand.
TTTTAAATGTATTAGGATGAAGGATAATGTTTTTGGTATGGGGACTAATATTGAACAACTTATGGGGGAGGTAAACTAAAATTATATAATTGAAATTTGATTTCCTGTTAGTTCTTGTAAGTTTTGATAACATTGTAAGTAATGGCCATTTCATGCTAAACATATATAGAAAACTAAAGCTCCTTCCATAACAAGCATGGAAATTTTAATAGATGATTCTGACAGATGATTCTTTGTCATGATTCTGACCATAGTTCAACACTGCTACACAATATCTAAATGGCTCCATCCCACATTTGAAGCTACAATATTCTCCTTAAATTCTCGAGAATATAAGTGTGTCTTACCCTCGGGAGAAATTGTGAGATACATCTCCACTAGCTTCCACTCAAAATTTTAGTCCACAAATATAAGAAGTCGTATAAGGCTAGATTGCATATGGAACCAATGAAGGGTAGAATATGAATTTGACTGTAGTAGTTGCAAAGGAGCCTTAAATATCCAAAAGGTCAACCAATCCATTCAAAATCATCCTACTCTATATTGTAGATAAAACAAAAGACAATTCCAATAAACACGTGATTCTAGAAAATGATTCCGTGTCAAGATTCTTACCATAGCTCAATGCTTTTATACAAGATATGCATGGATCCCTTCCATATTTAAAGCTACAACATCCTTTATAAAATATGGAATACAAATTTTGTCTTACCCTTGACCCATTAAACATGCAAGAATGATTTTAGTAGTTACAACAAAGACTCAAATTTCCAAAAGGAGTTCAACTAATGCATTGAAAAGCAACCTACTCTATATCATATACAAGCTAAAAGAGAGATCAAAGAGATATAGGCTTATAAAAAATGATTCTATGACAAGATTGTCACCATTTCTTCACATTTTTATATGAGATCTGAATGGCTCCCTCCCATTTTTGGAGCTACAACATATTCTTTAAACTCTGGAGTATGTAGCATGTCTCACAGTCCACCCATTTAAATTAAAATCTATATTACCACTACCTGATCATATTAATGATTCTTTCCCTTGTAAATAACATTTCCAAATTAATAATTTCTCACAAGCTGTGTTCATGAAACCATAGGCCTTTACAACTTTAGCCCTATAAAAGGACATGTGTTGTCTTCATTTGATTATCCAACAAGTATTTATCTCCTCCAAGTTATTTTATGCTCTTGGTTTCTTTGTGTGTTCAGTGTTTGTAATACATCGAAAGGAAGATTGGCACAATTTACATCAAACAAGTATCAATAGGACCTCCATATTCTAATGTGATAAGGCTTCAGTTGTATGAAAAAGAAAAAATTCTGGGAAATTTGTAGATTGTATACCTAGAGCTAATAACTTCAACTACATTTTAGCCCTTAAATCATGCTGAGAAGTTCAATAAAGTTTTATTGAAAATTATGAAACCTAAAATTAAGACCCCTTGTCATTTTATAAATAACTATGTACATTCAAACCATCCATGAAATAATTTAAGAGAACCGCCTTTCAAGGATAGCGTACTTCCAATGTTTAACTATTTTCATATTAGTGCTTGTAAGTTTTGATAACATTGTAAGTAATGGCCATTTCATGCTAAACACATACAAAAAACTACCATTACTTATGCACAAAATCCTCTAATATTTCATGTGATTTCTTATTGTAGATAACATATATTCAGTCAAAAAGTGAAAATGTATTTGCATATTTGTGTGAGAGAAGAGAACACATAGAAAATCTGAATCATACTCACAGTCTTCTTCATAGAATGCAAATATGCTGGTATTTCAATGGAAGTCTATATTCTATTCTTGGACTTGCATGATACCTGCATGACGTCGCTATTGTTTATCTCCAAAGAAATTCCAATAATCCTTTAATTTGAAAATCCTAAAGAAATTTCACCCATAGTTGAATGCACTACATCACATATTTTTGCTGTGAATGATGGGAATCTGCATATTGTCATGAAAATCAAAAATATTTTAGTTACTGAATTCAAAAATTTGATAGATGCTTTCAAAAACTCTTTGATCAAGTACACATGAATTATATCTATTTGGGAATTCTCTTTAAACAAATAATTTATGTTGTTTAATAATAAAATAAATTTTTACTTGAGATTTTGAGTCATGCACCTGTGTTCACAAGTAGAGCTATTTGTTTTATATTTCTTGATAGATAGACTTGAGTAGTCATATCTGTAGTTTATGGAATACACTTATATGTTTGTCAAAGAAATTATCAATAATGTGGTTTGAAAATTTTAATTTATAGTAGGTATACATAATGCTAGTGACAAACAAAACCATACATTGATTTTCTTACAAGTACAATTCCTTGGTTTTTTTTTGTTTGATTGTTCCGTACAAAGATTGACCTTATTCTCTTCTTAGAAATAGACATGAAAAGACGGAAATAAGAAAGTGAAACATGTGTTGATGTCAATAGAAACAAGTTATGCCCTTGTTATGTTGATTTCAAAAAGAAAATCCAAAGTTCATATGGCTTTTTGAATTCATATCAAAAGTAACAATGAAAATAAAACAAAATTTTCTTTTAAATGCATTTGATTTCAAAACCTATGACATGAAAGTGTTTGATATCTCAAGGGACATACTCAAATGGATTTTTATATGTATTGTGTTCACAATAGAATGATTTTCCATTCACATGCATTTTAAAATATGACTTTGTTTATATGATTTTATTGGAGAGAAGTTCATATATGATCTTCCTTCTTGGCAGATAAAGTGTATCAAATATGAAGCATATGAAAATGATTTGAAACATTGTGTATGGGATTTGATAGTTTTGAAGGTGAAGTATATATTATATTTTTATGTTGGAGAATATATATTAGGGTTATTATGATTTAATTTTATTGAGATGTTTTTGTTAACTAGATTTTTTGGTATCCAACTTAAGCTTAGCCTTCTATAATGTCTATCACTATTATGTGTAGGTGTATGGACAATCATCTTTTGAGACGTTCAGAAAGGAATCCTAGTAAGCTATTGGTACATTCACAAAGATCCTTCATGTGTGTTATTTCTTTAGAGATGTGACCCTAAGAATTTGGATGAGTAAACATAGATTCATGTACATGGATGGTTTTAATGTTCATGCGTTGGCATTCACGATCTCTATATTTTAAATATTTGCATGTGTTCTCTAAATATTGAAATTTTCCATGCTAAATGCACTTGTTCATTTTTCAAAAAATTGTGGAATGCAACTACATGTATGACATTAATAATAATATATTTTTAAATTGTGGAGCTAGATTGTTTTTTTTTTCATTTCCCAATTAAAATATACTTAAAATATAATAGAAAATGTATTAAGAAATCACAATTATTTCCTATTCAAAATGCATCATTTCAATAAAAATTAATAAAGATGTGCATGAAGATAAACATATCCAGTAAAAAAATAATTGGCACAACAGAATCCCTGGCCCGAGCTCCAACATTTCTGCTTTGGCTCCAAGTGTCAGTCTATATCCTTCCTATTCATGTCAAGCCTTGCTGAAACCTATAGAGCCAAATCTTATATGAATATGGAAACTTCTCTCAAACTGAATGCAGATAATGCCTCATGAAATTTTGCGCGACACTAAGTTTGATGTGAGAAAAGTAAGTGTATTTATGGGACCACATCGCACATGTTCCTAGTAGCATGTTTGAAATCCATTTTTTAATGATTTATGAGGAAAAATCCTTTCTGATGAATTATACCAACAAAAAGGATTATGGTAAATATATCCGATAGCAAGAAAATCCCAAAATGTATGGGCAACTGAACAATTTCAAATCACATGCTTAACCATTTTATGCTTGTGACAAATTCAATGATGTCTGTTATCACCTTTCCGCCTACACCTACCTACAGTTAGAAGGAAAATCCTTTAACACCACAAGGTGTGGTTGGTGGTAAGGAACTCAGAGAAGGGGCTGTCACACTAATCCCGACTCTCTTCGTTTAAGCTATCTCCTAGGTTAGCTATGGGGGGTGGTCCCTAAATGGAAAATTAAGTTAAAAGACGTGAGTTTCTAGGTGAGTTGTTAGAGTTAAATAGATTACTTCTTAAGATTTATAAGCAAAAAGCGTTATGAGAAATAACCATCAATATATAATTTAAATAAGCATAAAGCATATGAAAAACCAGTGCCTTCAAAGTATTTCTCTTTAAAATGAAAATGTATTTTCTTAAATGAAGTAAAATGCTTTCAAATGGAAAGAAAAAGTAATCTTGAAAAGTGAAACAAGAAAATGTTAGCACAATATATTGTAAATGCTTTCAAGATAAATAGATTTATGAATAAAAAAATAAGAAGCTATCTTGCTTAAAAGGAAACAATATTTATGTTGTGAAACCAGCTCCAAAAATAGAAGAAAAGATATATAACGCCTTAGAAATAAGCCACTTCGAGGGGGAAACCTCCAATAAATTACAAGAATGAACAATTCTTGGATGATACAAATGAAAAAACCTCCTTTCTATATACAGGAGTCCATGGGGCCACAATGTAATCCTAGCCGACCTAACAATAACAATGTAAGAGCACAATAATAACAATATTGGGGTTAGAGGGGGCTACAGTAATAACAATAAGGGGGCTACACTAATAACAATAAGGGGCTAAACTAGTAATATAGGGACCTAACATGCCCCTCTCCTTCAAAAAAGTGTTGTCCTCAACGCTTGAGTAGCTCTGGGTGCTTCTGTATAAAATTCTCATCCTCCCATGTAGAATCTTCGGTGGGTAAGTTCTTCCACTTGATGAGATACTCTGAAATTGATCGATTCCGTAGCTGTCGAGTTCTTGTTTCCATGACCGCTTCAGGTTCCAATATGATTTTTCCTTCCTCATCAAGTTCTCGCAATATTGTTTGAACTGGAAGATTTTCACCTATAACCTTCTTTAAGCATGAAACATGGAAAACTGGATGTACTCGCGAAGAAGCAGGAAGCTCCAATTTGTATGCCATAGTACCAATCTTTTGCAGCACCTTGTAAGGACCATAGTACTTTGGCGATAATTTATTATCCTTCTTAGCTTGCTTGAGGGACATTTGTTTGTATGGTTGTAGCCGTAAAATACCCAATCTCCTACATCAAAACTTCTCTCGCTGCGATGTTGATCTGCCTGTTGTTTCATTCGATTTTGTGCCAAATTCAGGTTATCCTTTAAGAGTTGGAGAACTTCTTGCTGATGCTCGATGTGATATTCCACTGCTTGAACCTTAGAATTTTCTCTTAAAGATGATGTGATGGATGGTGGATGATATCCATAAAGTGCCATAAATGGGGTCATTTTTGCTGCAGTATGGAAGGAAGTGTTATACCACCATTCAGCAAGAGGTAACCACTTGACCCATTGTGTTTGTTTATCGGATACAAAACAACGAAGATATCCTTCCAAACATTTATTTACTATCTCAGTTTGACCATCAGATTGAGGATGATAAGATGAGCTATGAGCTAATTGAGTACCCAAACAAGAAAATAACTCCGTCGAAAAATTTCCAGTAAAAATGGGATCTCTGTCACTCACAATAACCCTTGGGCTTCCATGTAGCTTTTGAATTCTGTCCATAAATGTAGTAGCAACTGTACTTGCTTTAAATGGATGAGATAAAGCACAAAAGTGTGCATACTTAGTAAGTCTATCAACTACCACCATGATGAAACTCTTTCCTTCGGACTTAGGTAAACCTGTGATAAAATCCATTGAAATCTCCTCCCAACGTTGACTTGGAATGGATAAAGGTTGTAGAAGACCCGGGGTCTTAATTGTCTCAACTTTATGTTGCTGGCAAACCAAACATTCTGCCACATGTTAGCCACCCATAAAATTCTGTCATATCAGATGGTGGCTAAATGATGTTGGATAGCCTTCAAGGAACAATTTTCATTACTAAAAACTGTTGGCTCTTGAAAACTCCTGAAGGCCTCATGCCTCTGTCCAGATCCTACATTGCTGTTTACATCCTTAAAAACTCTGAAATCCTGCTATAAATCTAAAGCCAAATACTGCTGCAAACATCATTTTCCCCTTCCTTTCTTCCAAAACTAACCTCATTTTTCTATCCCTCCATCTCCCATGAAAATCCTATAATTTCATGTTTTCTCCCCCTTTCCATTTTATAAAACCCTTGATAAGGTTTTAAGACTCACTCTTGGCCTTATCGAAACCCTAAAATCCCTCAAAAATCCTTAAGAAACCATTAAAAATGCATATTTTTATGTATTGGACTTAAGCCCCCTCGGGCTTAGGTTTTTGGCCATTTTCGTCCATGCGCCCGGGCGCCAGGACCAGGCGCCAAGACAGTCGGGCGCCTATCCGGTTTAAATAAATATTTCTTTGCAAACCATTAAAAAACCTTTGATATTTGTTTAAACCGTCGAAATGCATTTTATTTAAATTTTCCGCCCGTGCAAATTATGGAGCAATCTCCACCGTCAATCTGCTTCGTAGATCGGACGGTGCGGACTCTGACTTCTCTGTGGTCCCCACCGGTTCAAACTTAAATCGCCACCATTGATTTTCTCCACAAATCGGATGGTGCGGAGCATGCCTTCCTGTGGACCCCCCCCCATCCGTGCGCTGTTTCCCAAAACCACATGGTTTCCATCGCACCACTCTTCAGCGGAAGGTGGTTTTTTCCTGGTGGCCAGCGATTCCATACAACGGTCGACGCGTGTCCTTTATACAATTTAAAAACCGCCGTGCAACCATCGTCCATAGCGTGTTATAGTTCGGACCAGGATGCCCAGCGAAATTGATCTCCGCCGTCCGATCTGGGCCCACTCATCCAACGGCTATCGCTCCTCGAAGGTGTCCGATGGTTAGCCAAAGTGCCCGCGCGATAAAAAAGCCATCGTACAGCGGAAAATCAATCTCCACCATCGATCTGATCTGCAGATCGACGACCCATATTTCATCTCCCATTTCCATCGCCCAGTCAACGTTTCCCCTTGTTGACTTTCCATTGCCCACTCCCGACCGTCGATCTCTGTGCGATCGATGGTTTAGATTCATCCTTTTCTTTTGACCACCACATTCAATCTCAACCCTCGATCTCTGCATAATCGACGGCTCGGATTTAATCCTTTTTTTTCACTCATTCCACGATCACTCTCGATAAATCTGGACCGTTGGATGATGCCATCCAACGACCACGCTTCCTCCACGCCTTCCAATGCAGTAAAACCAATAAAAGTAGGATTTTATAACATTTTATTTGTATTTTGCAGGGTTTCAAAGTTTTTCACTATGAACGAAGAAAATTCGAAGGAAGAGGGTGACGACTCTCTTGCTTTCGATTTACCAAAGGAAATCGACCACCGGGTTTAAAATTTCACATTTATCAATGTTTCATGAACCATTGATGCATTACGGATCCTGCGCAGCCCTGCGCACAGCAAGAAAACATGGATTAAGCGCAGAAAAAGAGTATCAGCGCTGAAGACCAGGAAATTATCAGAGCAGAGGATTAATGGACTATTTACGAGGATTATGGCCCAAAATGATCATTATAAACCTAATCCCCGGGTTAAAACAGAGTTCAAAACAAATCCAAAAGGTTTCATCGACAGGAAACCCTCCATCGCCACAAATTGAGGTGAATTGATCCCTCTAGCTACCACGGCGCCACCTGTGCCTCAAAGTATTCAATCAGGAGCTGAATTTATTGACCAGGATCAGATATTTTGCCTCGACGCAGCTGAAGAAGTTATTTCTGCCAGGAATTTCAATGCAAAGAATATCTGCAGAGTTACTTCGACGCCACGCAGTGCCTTAAAGGTCAACAAAAACTCCCACCAAGCTTGAAATCATTATGTAAATCATTTAATACAGAGGATATGTATGTAAGTCTCCTCATTGAGCCCCTCGAAGGCCAATGAGCCATTTAATTCTGTATTAATTGTAATTGAGATATTTTATCAGGTCTCACCTCCTCATCCTTCTATATATACTACAACAAAAGATGAGTGGTTGTTGGTTGTTGTTTGATCACAAGTTGTAACTTTGAAACTCTCTGAAATAAATATACAAGTCTGTTGAAGTTGAAAAGAAAATTGAAGTCTCGGATGTCTTGATAATGTTGTTGCATATCTGTTCCTGAGAAGGCTCTATCATTGGATCCATGAGCTTGGCTATTGGTGAAGTATTCTAAATTTGTTCTATTTTTTTCCCCTGTTTTCATTATGTTTCATAAATTCTTACTACAGTAGGTTGAAAGTTTTAGACTAAGAAATGACTCTTGGAAGCACCTTAGATCTGTTCATCCTTCACTGTTTTATGTTTTCTTCTGCTGAAGTATTTTAGAGGCTTTAAACTTTCTCTTTAATCTTTATGCTTGTTTATTTCTATAATAGCTCAAATAGTTGATTTCAGCATGATTTATGGTTTTCCCTGCTTGTCTGCCATCACTTGAAAGCTGTTATTGAAGTCTCCCTTTGAAGTACCATTGTTTTAAGTTAATCAGAGAGGTCAGTTTTGATCTTGCTCTTTGCCATTGCTTGAACAATTGTTTTGAAGGTCTTTATAGTTGTAAGCATAGATGTTATTTAGGTGTTCCCTCTTCTATGACTGCAATTCTCAGTGAATATTTTATGTTTTCTAAGTCCTTTAAAATAAAATCTTTGAGGAAATAGGGTGTTCCCCGAATCTTAGATTTCATTTTAAAAGTTGTCTTGAAGTCATTATTTGCTTAAAGAATGTTTGTAGAATTTATGGTTAGCCCTGTCTATCAAATATTTCTTTATTGTTAAGTTTTTTTCTTCAAGTTCCCTTTGTTGAGACTTAAACCTCTCTTTCCAAATCATTAATGTTCACTTCATTCCAAAAACAAAAGGATCCTGTGGCCAAGTTAGATTTGCCCTTTGATATCCCATATCTCTTGAAGAGTTTGTCATGACCTTATTTTGACTCCATTGCCCAATGAACCAGATATTTCCTCTTTCTGTCTATTTTTGTTAGACCTTTCATGTTATGCTGTATCAAACTCAATCCAACCAAACAAACATCTGCACTTAATAACTAGTCTAAAATCCATACTCTAAGCACACAATATAAACCTTTGCAAACAAATATTTGAGAGATCCCTCTCTGAGAACAGGAGGACTAGATCCTGGAACTATAAAGATTGGTTCTGATGTTGCCTTGTCTTTTGATTCGCCAAACTGTCAAAACACGAGACACCAACATAATGGCGATCACGGTGGGACCCTGAGTTCATAGTTGCCTAGCAAGCTCTTTTAAACTCATTAGTCTTTCAAACAACCATAGAAGCTCAGAAAAACCCAAAAATATTTAGTTTGGCTTCATAATAAACATGGTGGTGGAACCATAAAACATTTTATCTTTACAAAAGCTAAAAATTTTCCACCTGGTGACTCCACTGGCCTCCAGTAGGCCTATTACCCTTCCAGTCCTTGTAGACTCCCTTGGGAATGCATTAAGCAAACCCAATCATGCTATTGGTGGACAAAAAATTTCAAAATCTTCCACCTGGCGACTCCGCAACCCCCAAAAGACCTAATAAATCCACCGGCAGAAGACTCTGAACTGGTTAGAAAGATACAGTGACCTTAAACACAAAACTCAACCATTACAAGACCTAGACAATGAGCAAGATTATAGAGAAAATAATAAAGAAAAATTACTGATAGTGATGGAGAAAATGGTGTACATAATTAGGAAAAGATTTGAAAGGTAGGAGGCCAATTTAAATATTGATGATCTAGAGCAGCCCATGCTCCTTTAAAATCAAGAACAAACCCAAAAACTACAAAATATGTATGATGAACAAGATTACAATGAGAGTAATGAAGAAGGTTGTCAGGAAACACCTGATTGCCTACCTATTTCTTGTATTATGCTATTAAGAGAACTCCATAACCAGATTGCAAGAGCTCATAGTGAGCAATGCCTTGAGGAAAACATAAGCCATTTTGAACCGAAAAAATCTGAAATAGGAGAAGAGACAACACAACCAGAGTCTCTTCCTTTATGTTACGAATCATTTCAGATTATTAAAAGACAATGGCATCTTGATAATATGATTGAAACAACTCATGAACCTTATAGTCAAAGTGACTGCCATGAAAATCATGAGGATTTGTTTGAAATTGAGACATATCAGGAAGAGGAAGAGAATCCTCAAAATTCCCCTACGAGCACAAGTAATCATTCCCTAGAAGAGGCTCAAGAAGACATCCAGCCTCAAAACCAATTAACACAAGAGGGAGAAGACTGTTGTTCTTCTGTCCAAAGAAAAGAGAAAATTCCTTCTCTTTTTACAGAGGAAGAAATTGATTAGATATTAAATAAACAGTCAGCCCTCAATTCTTTATTAGAACAAAACACTTCTGCTCATTTTCCTACTAAATTTTTTTGTCTTGAAATAGAAAATAAACTTGTAGGTCAGCTAAAAGAACAAAATGATAACCCAATATGTTTGATTGGTGAAATTGTGTATACTAATGAATTTTCAACTTCTGATCAATCTAATGATGATGATGAGCTCCAAATAGAAAATAATCATGCAGGGAAACCAACAGTGGGTTGGTGTCATGAAATTCATTATCATCAGCTTGAAAGTAGCAATCAGCCAGTCCCATTCATCAGGAATATTTTTCACATAATTGGGAATCAGCTGTCTATTAGTTGTAATGTTGGGGATGAGAATAAAGAGGAATTTCTTGAACATGATGCATATGAGGAGCCTCCTCCTGAAAAGGTTGAGGTAATAAAATATACCCCTATTCAAGAACATGATGATCTATTCACAGAGCACAGTCCACTGAATCAGAGCATACCAGGACTACAAGAAGACAACACTGCAATATATGATGAATCCTCTAGTTCAGATAATAATGAAGATGAGGAAGTTTTTCTTCCTCATAAGAATCTTTACCTTAAGCCAGTGGAGAAAGAAGAGATGATCCTAGTTGAAACATATCTTCCAAACACTCACAACCAAGTATTATTTCAAGATCCTTATGCTCATTTCTTGAAAATATTTGAAGAAGGGATAAAGGTTATTAGGAGCAGTATATTACCAAAAGCAAGAGGATTATTTAGCACTGTTGCTAAAAAACAAAAAGAATGGGAGTGGCCCTGTTTGTCCAGCCTGCCCAAGGAGATGAGGAAGAACCAATCATGGAATCATTTGCTGGATTGGTTGTACTGGAAAAGAGAGTTCATCAGCTAAAACATGTAAATGTTCCAAATTAGATTAGGTTAGATAGGAAAACAATAAAGCTCAGCTTTGAGCATTTAGTTGTTGATTTTTTTCTTGTAAGAAAAATAAAAATATAAAAACAATAGAAAAGAGAAAAGAGGGAAGATTGTGAAAACAAGAAAGGTATATCCCCATACCAAAAAAGAGAAAACAAATTATGAAAGTGTGCAAGATTAAATGCCACTCCTACAAAACACACTTCTAGTTAGTCAACCAATTTAATCTTGACTAATTAGTTTTAAATTTTCTGCTGATAGGATAATGAATTTGATTTGCCAAATTGTTCAATCTTGGCTTATCAGTAGACAGATTAGGATAGAAATTGAAGGTTCAAACAAACTCAAAATCTGAACCAAAGTTTCCAAAAGGAGATGAATCAAATCTATGTTAAATTCTGAGTCAAATAATGTAAATATCTGGTTCAAATCAGCTTAAAACCTGAACCAGAAGGAAAGCAAAGACAACTCAAAACAAGTTTAAAACAGAGCTATAAAAAGAGAAGGCAACACTTTGAGTTTTCAGATCTTAAGCCTTCTATTTTTTGATTTAATTTTCTGCAAATAATAATATATGTGTAGCTTGTTTTTATGCCATAGATCACAGCAAGTCAAACAACTTAACCTTGACTTGACTGTTTTTAAATTTATGTTATAGAATTTAGAGAATGAAAGTCTGTTGGACAATTTAATCCCAATGGATAGTAGATTAGGTAGAGAATCATATGGATCCAACTGTTTAATCTGGATTCATGAAGAAATAAGAAGTAGAACTAGATTAGATTTTTGTTTTCAAAAAGAATAAAATGTTGTAAGAGAGTTTGCCAATCCAAGTGCACTCTGATGAAGAAAAATGTTAGATCAGTAGGATTGGGTAGGTAGAAAGTTTGTTGATGACAGGTCCATTGTTTTTCAATGACTGCAAACTTATTTCCAGAGCAAAAGAAGATCATTCAAAGAAAACAGCCCAATGGATAAGGCAACTAATCAACGTCCCAGAGAATACAAGTCTGTAGTTCTTGATGCCTTCAAAAAAGGCACCATCCCCAAGTGGAGCCACTGTTAGCCACCCATAAAATTCTGTCATATTAGATGGTGGCTAAATGATGTTGGATAGCCTTCAAGGAACAATTTTCATTACTAAAAACTATTGGCTCTTGAAAACTCCTGAAGGCCTCATGCCTCTGTCCAGATCCTACACTGCTATTTACATCCTTAAAAACTCTGAAATCCTGCTAGAAATCCAAAGCCAAATACTGCTGCAAACATCATTTTCCCCTTCCTTTCTTTCAAAACTAACCTCATTTTTCTATCCCTCCATCTCCCATGAAAATCCTATAATTTCATGTTTTCTCCCCCTTTCCATTTTATAAAACCCTTGATAAGGTTTTAAGACTCACTCTTGGCCTTATCGAAACCCTAAACTCCTTCAAAAATCCTTAAGAAACCATTAAAAATGCATATTTTTATGTATTGGAATTAAGCCCCCTCGGGCTTAAGTTTTTGGCCCTTTTCGTCCATGCGCCCGGGCGCTAGGACCAGGCACCAAGACAGTCGGGCGCTTATCCGGTTTAAATAAATATTTCTTCGCAAACCATTAAAAAACCTTTGATATTTGTTTAAACCGTCGAAATTCATTTTATTTAAATTTTCCACCCGTGCAAATTATGGAGATTTCTCCACCGTCAATCCGCTCCGCAGATCGGACGGTGCAGACTCTGACTTCTCTGTGGTCCCCGCCAGTTCAATCTTAAATCGCCACCGTTGATTTGCTCCACAGATCAGACAGTGCGGAGCGCGCCTTCCTGTGGACCCCCCCCATCCATGCGCTGTTTCCCAAAACCACGTGGTTTCCATCGCACCACTCTTCAGCGGAAGGCGGTTTTTTCCCGATGGCTAGCGATTCCATACAACGGTCGACGCGTGTCCTTTGTACGATTTAAAAATCACTGTGCAACCATCGTCCATCGCGTGTTATAGTTCGAACCAGGATGCCCAGCGAAATTGATCTCCGCCGTCCGATCTGGGCCCACTCATCCAATGGCTATTGCCCCTCGAAGATGTTCGATGGTTAACCAAAGTGCCCGCGCGATAAACAAGCCATCGTACAGCGGAAAATCAATCTCCACCGTCGATCTGATCTGCAGATCGACGGCCCATATTTCATCGCCCATTTCCGTCGCCCAGTCAACGTTTCCCCTTGTTGACTTTCCATTGCCCACTCCCAACCGTTGATCTCTGCGCGATCGACGGTTCAGATTCATCCTTTTCTTTTGACCACCACATTCAATCTCAACCCTCAATCTCTGCATAATCGACGACTCAGATTTAATCATTTTTTTTTCACTCATTCCACGATCACTCTCGATAAATCTGGATTGTTGGATGATGCCATCCAATGGCCACGCTTCCTCCACGCCTTCCAATGCAGTAAAACCAATAAAAGCAGGATTTTATAACATTTTATTTGTATTTTGCAGGGTTTCGAAGTTTTTCACTATGAATGAAGAAAATTCGAAGGAAGAGGGTGACGACTCTCTTGCTTTCGATTTACCAAAGGAAATCGACCACCGGGTTTAAAATTTCACATTTATCAATGTTTCATGAACCATTGATGCATTACAAACCCTGTGCAGCCCTGCGCACAACAAGAAAACATGGATTAAGCGCAGAAAAAGAGTATCAGCGCTGAAGACCAGGAAATTATCAGAGCAGAGGATTAATGGACTGTTTACGAGGATTATGGCCCAAAATTATCATTATAAACCTAATCCCCAGGTTAAAACAGAGTTCAAGACAAATCCAAAAGGTTTCACTAATAGGAAACCCCCCACCGCCACAAATTGAGGCAAATTGATCCCTCTAGCTACCACGGCGCCACCTGTGCCTCAAAGTATTCAATCAGGAGCTGAATTTATTGATCAGGATCAGATATTTTGCCTCGACGCAGCCGAAGAAGTTATTTCTGCCAGGAACTTCAATGCAAAGAATATCTGCAGAGTTACTTCGACGCCACACAGTGCCTCAAAGGTCAACAAAAACTCCCACCAAGCTTGAAATCATTATGTAAATCATTTAATATAGAGGATATGTATGTAAGTCTCCTCATTGAGCCCCTCGAAGGCCAATGGGTCATTTAATTCTGTATTAATTGTAATTGAGATCTTTTATCAGGTCTCACCTCCTCATTCTTCTATATATACTACAGCAGAAGATGAGTGGTTGTTGGTTGTTGTTTGATCACAAGTTGTAACTTTGAAACTCTCTGAAATAAATATACAAGTCTGTTGAAGTTGAAAAGAAAATTGAAGTCTCAGATGTCTTGATAATGTTGTTGGATATCTGTTCCTGAGAAGGCTCTATCATTGGATCCATGAGCTTGGCTGTTGGTGAAGTATTCTAAATTTGTTCTATGTTTTTCCCCTGTTTTCATTATGTTTCATAAATTCTTACTACAATAGGTTGAAAGTTTTAGACTAAGAAATGACTCTTGGAAGCACCTTAGATCTGTTCATCCTTCACTGTTTTATGTTTTCTTCTACTGGAGTATTTTAGAGGCTTTAAACTTTCTCTTTAATCTTTATGCTTGTTTATTTCTATAATAGCTCAAATAGTTGATTTCAACATGATTTATGGTTTTCCCTGCTTGTCTTTCATCACTTGAAAGCTGTTATTGAAGTCTCCCTTTGAAGTACCATTGTTTTAAGTTAATCAGAGAGGTCGGTTTTGATCTTGTCCTTTGCCATTTCTTGAACAGTTGTTTTGAAGGTCTTTATAATTGTAAGCATAGATGTTATTTAGGTGTTCCCTCTTCTATGACTGCAATTATCAGTGAATCTTTTATGTTTTCTAAGTCCTTTAAAATAAAATCTTTGAGGAAATAGGGTGTTCCCCGAATCTTAGATTTCATTTTAAAAGTTGTCTCGAAGTCATTATTTGCTTAAATAATGTTTGTAGAATTTATGGTTAGCCCTGTCTATCAAATATTTCTTTATTTTTAAGTTATGTTCTTCAAGTTCCCTTCGTTGAGAATTAAACTTCTCTTTCCAAATCATTAATGTTCACTTCATTCCAAAAACAAAAGGATCCTGTGGCCAAGTTAGATTTTCCCTTTGATATCCCATATCTCTTGAAGAGTTTGTCATGACCTTATTTTGACTCCATTGCCCAATGAACCAGATATTTCCTCTTTCTGTCTATTTTTCTTAGACCTTTCATGTTATGCTGTATCAAACTCAATCCAACCAAACAAATATCTGCACTTAATAACTAGTCTAAAATCCATACTCTAAGCACACAAGATAAACCTTTGCAAACAAATATCTGAGAGATCCCTCTCTGAGAACAAGAGGACTAGATCCTGGAACTCTAAAGATTGGTTCTGATGTTGCCTTGTCTTTTGATTCGCCAAACTGTCAAAACACGGGACACCAACACCACAAACCTTTGAATATTAGATTTAAGGCCATCCCAAAAAATTCTTTCTTCACCCTGTGGTAAGTTTTTAAAAATCCTAAGTGTCCTCCTAAAGGAGAAGTGTGCAATTCCAAAAGAATCTTTTATTTTAGTTGGGAATTCTTACAAAGATATAAGCGATATTTGTACCATAAGGAATCATTTTTCCAAATAAATGTATCAGATGTACTAGGATCTTGCTGCAACTTTTGAATGAGCATCCACACTTCTTCGTCCCTCTTCCATTCATCCCTTGCTTCGGTTATCCAATCTGGTTGGATAATATAAATGGCACAAAGCAATGTTTACACCTCTTCATTTTTTCTCGCGAGTGCATTTGCAACAACATTTAGCTTTCCTTTTTTGTAGATTATTTTAAAGTCATAACCCAACATCTTTGTGACCCATTTTCACTACTCTTCTGAAGATATTATTTGTTCCAAAAAGTGTTTAAGACTATCATGATCAGTTTTTACCTTGAAGTGTCTTCCCATTAGGTAAGGTCGCCATTTCTTTAGTGCATGTAGTATTGCTAACATTTCCTTCTCATAAATAACTTTCTGTAAATACTTTCCTTTGATTGGACGACTTTCAAAAGCAATGGGTCTTCCTTCTTGCATTAGAACAACACCAATTCCATTTCCTGAGGCATCACATTCCACAATAAAGGTTTTTGTGAAGTCTGGCATAGCTAAGACTGGTGCTAGGCACATTTCCTCTTTAAGATGTTCAAAGGCCTTAGTTGCTTCAGGAGTCCATGAAAATGCATCTTTCTTCAATAATGTTGTTAGAGGTGCTACTATTCTCCAATAATTCTTAACAAACTTGCGACAATACCCTGTTAAATCGAGAAATCCTCGCAACTGCTTTATAGTTGCGGGGACTTTCAATTTCTTAATGGTTTTAATTTTGTTAGGGTCTACCATAACACCCTCGTGAGATACAATATGACCCAGATATTCCACCTCTTGTACTCCAAAGAAAAATTTGGATGATTTTGCATATAATTGTTTCTCCTGCAATAGTTTGAGCACCCTGTCAACATGTTGAACATGATCCTTCCAAGACCTACTGTAGATTAGTATATCATTAAAAAATACTAGCACAAATTTTCTAAGGAAGGGTTTGAAAATGGAATTCATCAACCCTTGAAATGTAGAAGGTGCATTGGTAAGGCCAAAGGCATGACCAAAAATTCATAATGACCCTCATGAGTTCGAAATGCTGTTTTTGGAATATCTTCAGTCTTCATTCTAATTTGATGATATCCTGAATGAAGATCCAACTTAGTAAAATAAATTGCTCCATGTAATTCATCCAATAATTCATCAATCACAGGAATGGGAAATTTATCTTTAATGGTGAGCTTATTGAGCTCCCTATAATCCGAACACATTCGCCATGATCCATCCTTCTTGTGTACCAATACTACAGGAGCAAAGAAATAACTTTGACTAGGTTGAATTATACCGGCCTCTAACATTTCTGCAATCATACGTTCAATTTTTCTCTTTTGGACGTAAGGATACCTATAAGGCCTGATGTTTGGAGGAACACTTCCTGGAATCAAATGAATAGCATGATCATGATCACGAATAGGTGGGAGTCCTTTGGGAGTTTCAAACACCTCGGAATGATTGTCCAAGACTTGTTGGAGATCTGCAGAAATAGATGATTTTGATGTTGGAACTTCTAGTGAGCATAATTGTGCAATTACGCCTCGTTGTTCTTTCTTTAGAAGCTTTGTCATGACATTAGAGCTTATTATCTTTCCCGGCTTCCCTGCAATACCCCGTAATTCGACTTCATTTCCTTCTGAAAAAAATTTCAAGAAAAGTTCTTGAAAATTAAAAGCTACCGTCCCCAAAGATTGTAACCATTGTACTCCTAGTACAACATCAGCACCTCCCATAGGAATGGAAAGCATTGGACTAGTCAATACATATTCCCCCATGGTTAGCTTGATATTATGGCATTTTCCAGAGCAATTTATAGTTCCTCCATTTACAACCATCACTTGACATTCTGGTGCTGGGTATAGGAAACAATTCAATTCCTTGGCTACCTTACAATGAATAAAATTATGGGTACTACCTGAATCAATCAACACTATTACCTTTTTCTTCTTGATATGTCCTTCTATCTTGAGAGTTTGAGGAGTGGCAATTCCCACCAATGCATTACAAGATATGGTCGGACTCATTTATTCCTCTTCTAGGGTTGGTTCCTGGTGTATATCCTCTTCTTGTTCATTTTCTTCTTCCTCTTCACAATCTATGTAAAATAATTTCTTCTAAGCACACTTATGACCTTTAGTGTATTTTCTATCACAACTGTAGCAAAGCCCTTTTGCTCTTTTTTCTTCCAATTGTTGTGGTGTCAACCTTGTAGGTTGTGGAAATCTAGGAGTATCAACACTTCCCTCTTTATAGAAGTGAGTGGTAGGCTTCCTTGTCGCCATAATTTTACATTCAATTTTTCTTGCCAACCTGAATGCCTTCTCCAATGAATCGGGTTCCAAAACGTGAAATTCATGTTGGATGTTATCCTTTAGAGTACCTATGAAGAGATCAATCCCATGTTCCTCTGGAATATCAGTTACCCTTATATTCAATTTTTGGAAGTCCTCGATGTGCTCCCCCACTAAACCCTTTTGTTTGAGATTTATCAATTGGCTAAAGAAGGTGTTGCTCTTTGTATCTTCATAATGTGCTATCATTTCCTCCGTAAAAATTGACCAAGTGACAATTTTTTTACGGGAGCAAAGCCATCGATACCATACAAATGTATTTTTTCTAAATGTAAAGTTGCAATGCATACCTTTTGTGTGTGTTGCACATTATTGAGATCAAAATATTGCTCCATCTGTAGTATCCATGTTACGGAATCCTTGCCATCAAACTTCCTCATATCCATCTTTAGAATATGGTGGTTCTTCTGTCCAACATTAGAGTTTATGAAATCATGATTAACATTTATTTTGTTCTCATCATGAGTTTCCTCTACTATCTTTTCGCCATTAGGAAACATTTCTTGTATCAACTTTGCCAAACCTTCGATGTCTACTTTTATGTTTTCCATTTTTTCATCGATCTTAGCTTCCATGCCATCCATCATAGCTTACATGCCCACTTCCATACCTTCCATCTTAGCTTCCAAACCATTCATCTTAGCTTCCACGCCTTTCTTCAAACCATCCATCTTAGTTTCCATGCCTTTCTTCAAAACTTCCATTTCATTTTTTGCTGCTCTTTGCGATAGCGAAATTTGGTGCACTTGCTCTTGTAATTTTGATATCTCATGTTATGTTTCTTCGTCTTCATGAGTCATAGTAAAGCCTTATGAAGGCTTAATGGGTGTTGAATTGTTTTTAGGGGCCATTTTAGAACACAATACTGATATCTATTCTTCAATATGCCCTTGGAATAAATTCCAACTAATGTTTTTCAAACGAGACTTATGTAATTGGAAAAAAAATACACACCTTTTTCCTGCTTTTGAGGAGCACAATATTGAAACTGAATTATCTCTATTATTTCGGATCTTCAATATCTAAAATTTGGTACTAAGGTAGCCCTTTGAATCCACTTTTGAATGCCACAAGTTTGACCTGACTTGGATTCTTGAAGACATATTTGTTCCCAATCTCCTACGATGACCTAATTATGGACTGGTTCAGTAGAGCGAACTTGTATGACTTTCCACGTGTCACTGATTCCTCCTTCGGCTCTCAAATTGATATATAGGAAACTACATTCCGTTTTCTTGCGTCCAATTTTTATATAATTCCAATCTGATGCTCAGAGAGAGAGTTATGAATATTTTCCCATGATCACCTCTTTGAGATGAAATTCGGGAGCCTGAAAACGTCCTAACTTCCATAGACCATATCTCTGAAAATATTACGAACCAAGATTTTAAATTTTGCAAAGATATTCCTCAGAAGTTTGGCTTCGTGCTCTAAAAATTTCAGATTCTGAGTCTTCGTAGAAAAAAAATTATAGCGAAAATTCCGTGATGACTTGTTTAGGTTAAATTGAGGAGCCTGCAAAAAGACCTAAATTCCATAGATAATATCTCCTAAAATGTTGTGAACTAAGCTCTGAATTTTTTTTACAATTTTCCTCCGAATTTCGGCTTCATACTCTAAAAATTTCAGCTTCTGAACCTTCGTAGAAAAAAAGTTATAGAGAAAATTCCACGATGACCTGTTTGGAGCAGCGAAACCCTAGAATCCAAAGCTCTGATACCAAATGTTGTGAAACCAGCTCCAAAAATAGAAGAAAATATATATCAATGCCTTAGAAATAAGCTACTTCGAGGGGGCAACCTCCAATATATTACATGAATGAACAATTCTTGGATGATACAAATGACAAAACCTCCTTTCTATATATAGGAGTCCATGGAGCCACAATGTAATCCTAGTGGGGCCATAATGTAATGCTAGCCGACCTAACAATAACAATGTAAGGGCACAATAATAAAAATATTGGGGTTAGAGGGGGCTACAATAATAACAACAAGGGGGCTACATTAATAACAATAAGGGGCTAAACTAGTAATATAGGGACCTAACAATTTAGTATTCTACTTTGGAGAATGTAAATGAGATGATAGAAAAACTCAAATGTTAGACCAAGATAACAACATGCAATTAAATTTGCAACACCAAATAAGGGTACTTGCCAATGAAATAAGATATATCAATTATCCATAAGCATAATGACCATTAAAATAACAACGTGCAATGAAGTTGCAAAAGTAAGCAAATTTCCAAGTAACATAGGATTAAACTTGTTGCAAAATTTAAGAAATTAAAATGTTTGCATCCAAAGTGCTTCTTGAGATAAGATTTGCATGTGAAACTTTAAACCATCAAGATAGCAAAAAAATTGAAAAATTTACAAGTAAATGTGATGAGATAGCGCTCTTGGCTTATTTTATTAGTTAGCTCTAAAGAAATATTACAATTGAACTCTAATCCTCAGACCTCACCCTCGCCCAAAATATTGCATCTCACAGTGAGGAGTCCACAGAGGTAGAGGGTTCCTAAAATGTCTATTCAACCAACTTAATTTGGAGGCAAATTTTAGTGATGCTTGGGGCATGTAAGATCTAAAAGTAAATTAACATGAAAATCAAAATTCAACTTCAACATATTTTCTTGTCATGAAATAAAATGTAGCTTTAGTTAATGCATCAAACTTAAGATTGTAGAGTGTGCTCAATGGTGAAGCATAACCAAATTTTAAGTATGATTTCAAGCTAAATAAACTCAAGTAAAGATGCTTGCATATAAAAAATCTGAATTTTCTATGAAAGTAAATGCTCTTAAAACTTTTAGCAAATCAAAGTGAATAGATAGTGAAATTAATGAAATGCATGGTTGTGTTAATTGACCAATTAGATGAGATGCATACAATTTAAAGAGATCAACAAATTACACCACAAGTCCTCTCCAAAAAATGGAGAGATTGGGATGCCAATGGGAAAAACCCACACTCCCAAAATCAGAAATTTTATTGGTTGTTAGAGGTAAGAGACTATGAAGCCTCCTACAAGCTCAAGGAAAACCTTTACAAATGAAATTTGAGGTCTTAGACTTATCTTTGATGAGAAATTTCTGCAATATACAGACACAATAATAATCAGATTTTTACAAGTGAAGAAGAGAGGCTAAGCCTCCTCAGTGCTCACAGCCAAGAGAGAGACAAGAAGCCACAGAAAAAGAAGCCACAAAAAGGAACTCACTCTTCCTCAAGGAAGCTCCTTTACTACATGAACAAAGGAAAAAGAGAGAGTCCTTCTCGTTTGACATTAGAGCTCAAATGTCCTATAACAATTTGTTAGTATTTTCTTGAAGGTGAATCCTACAAGTTGCTACAAGAAAAAACAGTTATAAAAATAAAGCTACAAAAAACCAACCAAGTGTTAGACAAAGAAAATAAAAAAATATTGCACAATAATATACAAATGGCTAAGCCAAAGAGGATGAGTAAACTCTCCTCTTTGTCTAGCCATGCTTAAACTCTTTAAATAGAAAAATATGATCCAATGAAGCACAATGAAAAATAAAATATTTTTAAATGATTACATGGATACAAACTATGTCCAAACAAATCCCTGCAAAACACTTTTTCGTAAGATAAACTATGAAAATCCAAATAACAAATGAGAGTTCCTTTGAAGGTACTTCAAGAGTGGGTTGGTCTTCGAAAGACTTCTCCTCACGCTTGATCCAAAAAATAATTCTTCTACAATACTCAATTCACATGTTAGTCCATGTAGATTTAGATAAGCAAACAATGAATTGAAACTTTTAGAAATTTATTTGAAAATAAACTAGAACTTTCAACCTCTAGAGCCTACTTTCAAATCAAATGCTAATACAAGATCGTTGTGCACTAGCAAGTTCACAATAATACATGGAAAATGAAATAACTCAAAGCATATAAATTATTATACCAATAGCTCACAATGCACCATGATCCAAAGAAATAACACCCATGAATGGACCCCCAACATTTTTTTATTGATATTCTTGAAAAGTGTACAAAGTAGCAGTGCTTCCGCAAGCACAATAGCTAGTATCCAATATACGATATGAGAGCCCATGGCTCAATTATATAGAAATTTGGGAGAAAATCCCAATGAAGAACCAAATGCCAAGTGGTGAGAGGGAGGAGATCACAAGGAAAATTCCAATTTTACATGTGGAGGTCCATTTCCATCATAAAATTTGAATTTGGCACATAAGGGAAGAAGAAAATTATGTCCACGTGCTATAATCTAATTAACAGGTTGCTCGCCATGGAAAATATCTCCATTTTTGGAGAGGACTTGTGGTGTGATTTGTTGATATCTTTAAATTGCATGCATCTCATCTAATTGGTCAATTAACACAACCATACATTTCATTCATTTACTAGCTATTCATTTTGATTTGCTACAAGTTTTAAGAGCATTTACTTTCATAGCAAATTCAGATTTTTTATATGCAAGAATCTTTACTTGAGTTTATTGAGCTTGAAATCATACTTAAAATTTTCTTATTCTTCACCATTGAGCACACTCTAAAATCTTAAGTTTGATGCATTAAGTAAAGCTACATTTTATTTAATGACAAGAAAATATATTTCAAGTTGAAGTTGAATTTTCATTTTCATGTTAATTTACTTTTAGATCTTACATGCCCCAAGCATCACTAAAATTTACCTCCAACTTAAGTTGAATGAATATACATTTTAGGGACTCTCTACCTCTATGGAATCCTTACTGTGAGATCCAAACCTTTGGGCGAGGGTGAGGTCTGAGGATTATAGTTCAATTGCAATCTTGCTTTAGAGCTAACTAATAAAATAAACCAAGAGAACTATCTCATCACATTTACTTGCAAAATTCTCAAATTTTTTTCTATCTTGATGGTTTAAAGTTTCACATGAAAATCTTATCTCAAGAAACACTTTGGATGCAAACATTTTAATTTCTTAAATTTTGCAACAAGTTTAATTCTATGGTACTTGGAAATTTGCTTACTTTTGCAACTTCATTGCATGTTGTCATTTTAATGGTAATTATGCTTATGGATGACTGATATGTCTTGTTTCATTGGCAAGTACCCTTATTTGGTGTTGAAAATTTAATTTCATGTTGTTATCTTGGTCTAACATTTGAGTTTTTCTATCATCTCATTTACATTTTCCAAAATAGAACACTAATTGTTTCCTTTTGAGAAAGACAGCTTCTCATTTTTTGATTCATAAATCTATTTATCTTGAAAGCATTTACAATATCTTGTGCTAACATTTTCTTGTTTCACTTTTCAGGATTAATTTTGCTTTCCATTTGAAAGCATTTTACTTTGAAGCAAATACATTTTCATTGTAATGAGAAATACTTTGAAGGCACTGGTTTTTCATATGCTTTATTCTTATTTAAATTATATATTGATGGTTATTGACCATAACACTTTTTGCTTACTAATCTTAAGAATTAATCTATTTAAATCTAAAAACTCTCCTAGAAACTCACATCTTTTAACTTAGTTTTCCATTTACGGACCACCCACCATAGCTAACCTAGGAGATAGCTTAGACAGAGAGAGTCGGAATTAGTGTGACAACCCCTTCTCTGAGTTCCTTTCCACCAACCACACCTTGTGGGGCTAAAGGGTTAGGGGAATTTTGAGGTCTAAAATGGGCCTCCTAATGAAATTATAAAATAATAGTGGAAATAATAAAATAAGATTTGATTACATCATCAAATTTTAGAGGGAAAAAAGAAAAAACTAATTTTTTAAACTCGTATTTTCAACTTATCTCCCAAAGATTTCACTCAAATTTTGAGCGGGAGTACTTGTTGGATGAAAAATTTAATTCCTCATCCAAGGAGTACCCATGTTGCATACTTTCGATGGATCCTGCTACACGAAAAATGAGAAATACATGAAAAACGTGATTGTAATCACGTTTTTCATGTATTTCTCATTTTTCGTGTAGTAGGGTCCATCAACAATATGCAACATGGGTACTCCTTGGATGAGGAATTAAATTTTGGATCCAACGAGTACTCCCACTCCAAATTTGAGTGAAATCTTTGGGAGATAAGTTGAAAATATGAGTTAAAAAAATAGTTTTATTATTTTATTATTTTTTAATATTTTTACCTTTTTACTTAAAAATGGGTGAATCATCCCCCATGGTTGGTTCTTATAAAGCTTAATTTTGTTGTACATTTTTCTTAGGAGGCCCATTTTAGACCTCAAAATTCCCCTAATGGGCTTTTCCTGCTAACTAGTAGGTAGGTGTAGGCGGCAAGCGATAACAACGTCCAAGTAAAGACAAAGCATTGTAACTGATCCTTGATTATGAAATTATCATGGAGAATCAAACATCCCAATATGTGTGACTAAAAAGGAAGAATGAGACTTCTGGATGCCTTGGCACTACTAGATCCACCCAACCTCAAAATTATTGAAATTCCACTTCATATTTAGATGCTTTTCTATAAAATCAGATAGTTGTATTTTAGCATTTGAGTTCCTTTGATTGATACTCAATGTGTACCCAATAAAACCACTGTATTTTAAAATGGGTAAGCGATGGAAATTGATATTCAACTTAAACTAACTGCTTTCCGGAATTAGTTGACATAATGTAGTAAATGAAGGGTGATAAACAATTTGAAGATGATAAGACCAATGTAGCTATTGCCAGGATAGCCACTCACCTTTCCATTTATCCTACAAAACACTCCTAGGTGTGAAATCCATTTTTTTCCAAGTGCTTTCTTGTAAAAGGGGAAAGTAATGAATAATTTTTCCTGACAGAATATATTTCTTGGGGGGAAAGAGGGTGGAAAACATGAAGCCTCATCTCATTACCAAGAAAATAAGGCTAACTAGGCTTGATTGATATCCATGCCTGAGGAACTATATTAGTGGTAAAATTGGTTTCTTGCACTATGATTGGTAATGAACCTTGGAAGACACACGTGCCATCATCTTCAAAATTTTAACAATTACACACATCCATGGCATATTTGGTTCTTCCAACTTCTATGACATAATCAATTTAGTTGAAGCCTTCGATATTTCTGGATCAAGTGTTCTTAGAAGATTGTGGCAGGCTTAGAATTTGACGTCCCAACATTCACATTTATCACAAGCTGACCAACTAGTTTTCCTATCCTAGATTACTCTTAAGATATGCTTACATGCCACAAACAAAAGAAGGGATTGTAAAGACAATTTATAAAGGAAAATAATCTCTATGAAATGGCCCATTATTGAAGGCTTGCAATATCAATGTGGGTAATTAGGGGGTACGTTTAGATGGTCTAATTTTTTATCCACCCACTTGGCTCTCCAAGTTTTAACAAGGCTTGACATCCTTATCTTGATGGTCGAATTATTGAGAAACCTATAGATTTTGTCATAATGTATATTATATTGTAATTTATGTTGAATATTATATTACAAGTGCACAAATTGATTAACTACATGGCAATTATTGATAAAATGTGCATATTCTATGTTTAATAATTAGTTTGTTTGACTTTTTTTCACAACCTTGTATGTGTTCTATTATCGATTTGTTTTAATACCTATTTTTCCCTACCTTATAGGAAAATCCAGGGGATGCTTCCCCAAATTTGTGGATGGCATTCTTGTTAAACCTGGTCTAGAATATTGTTATGTATTATCCAAGGGGATTTGAATGAGACACCTGATGGTGCATAACTTTTTAAGTACTTAGAAACATTAGCCATCACTAGTTCAGTAAGTCCCTTGGGTTTGGTTTTTTCAAATCATAAGTTGTACCACAATAATATACCAGGAAATTTAATTTATGAATTGACTTTGTTCTAAGAGTATAATTCTTGTCTTCCATAAATATGTACTTTGATTTTTTAGTGAAAACCTGGTTTGTTATATTTATAGCCTTGAGATATTTATCAAGTTTCCTGAGATTTGTCATGAATTTCTTAGAATTGTCCCTTGGGCTGGTTTTCTATGCACAACCATCATGGTTAGAATGTTAATTCTTATTCTCAATGAATTGAGACACTTATAAAAGAGCTATAATATACATTTCATGTTTTGAATGTTGGCTTATAGTTAAAATTCTTTTGTTGCATTCTGGTTCCACAAAGAAAAGTCCTGGAAAATAGACAAGGACACAAGGATTGCGTAGGGATGTATATTTAATTTCCTCTATTCAATAAAGGGGTGCTTGTGTTTTTTTGTTCTGAAGTAAGATTTTGGCCCTTGGGCCATGAAATCATAGAGCATTTTATGGAATCAAACTTAATACCATTTTTAATGTGAAGGAAAAAGATGATTTGTGGTTTGTGTTTTTCTTTGGTGTTTATTATTAACTGATCAACTTGTGTTTCATCCCTTTTATATATTCTTATGAATATTATATCCCTTATAATTGGAGACTATTTTCCTTTCTAACCATTATTTCTTTCTTCGTTTCCTAACAACTAAAGTTTGGGAAGATGGAAGAGGCTCCAAGAAATGGTCATAGTAACTTCAACAACAAGGTATTGTATTTTAAGAAGTTTTGAAATTTTTACTTTCAAACAAGCTCACTCTAGACTCTTATTTTATCCCATTCACCTATTCTGAGACTATGGTTTGGGCAGCGAAAATTGGAGAATGGAAAATTACATGTTTCAATTCAGGAATTTGTTCAAACGAAATAATGGACATGGGACGTGAGCTTCAAAAATGTTGTGCTAGAAGAGGATTGGTATGTAAATCTACATTAAATAATTATAGTACCATTTCATTTTAGGACATTACATAATTAAAATGCCTTGTATAGGTAATGGTTGATTATTTGGGAGTTTTGGAAGAAAGTACACAAGAAAAAAATAAGAACCTTGTTGATAGGGTGGAAAGGATGCTAAATCTAATGAATTTTAGGATTCCAAAGCCGCCTCATTTTCTACTCTGCATCTTACCAGAGAGGAAGAACAATTACCTTTATGGTGATTGTGTAATTTTTGTGTTAATGAACATTTCAATTTTTAACTTTTTATGATGATAAAATAGGTTTTGCAACTTTTTAACATCTCATATATATATATATATATATATATATATATATATATATATATATATATATATATATATATTCCCTATTTTAGGGCATTAAGAGAATAAATTCTTGTCCAATTTGGGGGTGATTAATTAATGTATTACACCCTTGAATATGAAGGTCAATACTCAATATTTAACAAATGCAGCATTTGAAAAAAAATGTGAAGGTATTTAATCAATATTCAATGATCAATATTTAATTTATATTCCTTCACCTTTTTGGGTGAGCCCCATGCTTCTATATGTTGATATTTCTAGAACTGTTGCTTTGTTCTTTAGGGTGGTGGCCTCAAATTTGTTTTAATTGTGGAATTTTTCCACAGGATACTTAAGATTTCAACGAAACCAATAATTATTATTGGAATGGATGTTTAACATGGTTCTCCGGGACATGTAGATTCACCTTCAATTTCAGTTTTATGCATATTTAACATGCTATCAAGGCATTTATCTTGAATTGACAAACACGGTGAATTTTAATATATGTTGTTTTCTGTTAATGTTTCAAGTAATATATATTCTAGCTTATTTTTAAAGCTCTTATAATTTGTTCAGTGGCATATTTGTATGTTCATGTTTGTTGCAGTTTGAGCCATGTATAAGTGTTTTTGTACCTGAGCCTAAATTATGTTATAGAATAGTAATTAAATATTCTGTATGTAGGTCAGAATTATGTGATTTGACATTAACTAAATATTTTTGTGTTATTATTTGAGCACATGTTTTTTATATAATTGACCAATTTCATGCGCTAGATAATGAAATGTCGTTGGGAATAAAATGACAAATATTAGACATCACACCTCAAATTATTTGTTTACGCAAGTTATCTACATCTTGAGTTTTTTAGCATGTAACTTAGTTCACATGATTGTGCCTAAGCTTCCCTGAAGGTTGAATAATAAGTTACTAAGGTGTTCTTTTCTATGGTGACATTTTATTTTCTTTGTTTATATAGGTCATTTGGACACATAGTGGCCACTATCGCCCAACTGAAGAAAACTTGTTCAAGTTTCTTGGTGATGTTGAGGTATATGTTGTATAAATCCTTTATAGTCTGCTTTAGTTTATATTCTATTATTCATCGTCTTTCATGTCTTACAGTCTACATTGTATCTTCTTTTATTTTTATAAAAGGAACTCAGTATTGATGGTAAGAAGCAGGAATTGCAGAAAGAGGAGAACAATAACATTGGAGTGACAAATGCAAAGAGAGAGAGAGAGAGAGAGAGAGAGAAGAGAATTGGTTTAGTGATACCCTTAGATCCAATATAACACATAAGACAAACATATAGAGACTGACAGTTAAGTCTTCAGAGTTAGTGAATTCACCTGCAATGCCTCGACAACACAATGATAATGTTTTGAAGTGATGAAACAAAATGTCATGTGTAAATTGTAGTACAACCAATATTAAGTTGGAAACTCATATTGTAATACTTGAGATTTCATATAATATAAATTATGTGGTTGAAATTATTTATAGTTTCATTTGATATTGTTTAGTATTGTAGTTAACATATGTAACTTTGTGTTTTCATATTTGATGAGCATGCACATTGTGTGACATTTTTTTAATTTAGTCGTAAAATCATACTAATTAATTTATGTTTATTAATAATGAAGACATAAATCCCCACTGGGGGTGTCCAATCACTTGTAAAAGTGGGTGGGGGGTAGTTAAGGCCCACTCGACCCCAAGCCATGCACCCGCCGACTCACTATGCTCGCACGAGTGAGTGGTGAAGAGCCTCGGGGTAGGAAATATCACAACAGGGTGGTCATGTTAAGGATAATGGAGGAAATTATTCTTCACATTTCAATTCTATGGGAGATGGTCAAGGTTGGAGCAATGGGCTGTGTTGACGATCACCTGCTGGCTCTCAAGCCCTGGCTTGAGCTCTGCCAGCTTGGAAAGAGCAGAGGAGCAGACCCATTGGGAAGTAGAGGCAAATAGTGGGAAGCAGGGAGGTATCCTAACAACGGCTCCGTAATGCGCGAGGTGTGCTAGGAGGAGGACGAGGGAGGAAACATGGAAATTCAAACGGTGGACGTGTTCTTGACTGGGAGAATTGGGCTTGCTTCCTGGGTGCCAGCTCCAATTCCACGGATGACATATCAGCAACCCCTCAACGTCGCATATCCTTGGTGGTTCTACCCCGGACTAGCAGAGAAATATAGTCTCCCTGCATTGTTAATTTGTAGGTGGTGGAACCTCTACACCTCCCTGGGTGGCAGTGGAAAGATCGGGGGTGGCCATGTGTCCCTCATCTACGGCACCCGAGAGATGCAGGTCAAGGTCTGAGCTAACCTTAACCAAGGGTTTGGTGGAGGAGCGTGGGAGTCTTGGATGGGTGATATAGAGGCGAATTGGATCGTTCACGCAACCAAGAGTGAGGAAGAGAGGGAATTCTGCATGCCGAGAGAGTGAGGACGGGCTCGTCATGGTGGTTTCAGCTGATGAATAGATCATAGAGTGGTTCTTTAATACCAAGTCTTGGAGTCTACGGAGAGCCCGCACTCAGCAGCGGCCATGGATGTCTCCCTAGCCCAATCCCCCTGTAAAATTGAGGCTCTAGTAACCCTTGACGCCATCTCCACTTAGCTACAACAGATTCAACTCAACTTGGACACCCTGCGAGAGCAGAGATATGAGGACTGGAATGAGATAGAGGCTTACATTGGCATTGTTCAAAGCCTGTGGATAGAGATCATTGAGGCCATGGAGAGTCTGCGCCATATTCTGAGGCGCTCTCAAGACCACCTCTAAGCCCTGGAGTCTCAAATGGATCACATCATCTACCACCTACACCACTAGGATCGCTTCTTCGTGGCTCCTCTGCCAAGTCCCCTACATCCACCTCCTTGATGATAGATTTCAATTTTTTTTTTGTAATTTTGCGGCAAATAACCAAGTGCTTCGAATGCCTTGGCCAACACCCAATTTCCATGGGCATTGTATGCCTTTGAGGATGACTGAATGTAATCGAGCCATGGTGGCTCCTCTTGTAAATTATGTTTTTAAGATGATAATATAATACCAAGTTTTGATCGACAAAAATAAAATATTGAACACATAAAATATATCTAAAACTACTAAATTAGTAGTTTATATTGATTAATGATGAACATAAATAAAATGAATATACGACTAAATTATTCGTTTATAATGATTATTAACGAAAGTAAATGAAATGAATATAAACTACTAAATTAGTCATTTATATAATGAATATGAAACTACAAAAAAAATATAAATAAGTACTGCAAATGATAAATTTGTGATTACAAATGACGAATAAATTTTGCATATATACAACTATTAGTAGCTAATTTACAGTATCTTATAATACGACCAAAATTTAGTCATATTTTTTTGGTCATTAATTGGTTTTAAACGATGACTAAAATCTGCATATATATGACTATTAGTGGCTAATTTACAATATATTATAACATAACCAACATTTTGGTCATATTTCTTTGGTCACTAATTGGTTTTAACAATGTTACCGATGAAATAGGTAACCGCAATGTTACCTACTTTTTTTTGGTAGCATAAAAAGCACCCGATTTTGAAAAGTGGTGATGCAGAATCACCATTTTTTTTTTGGTGCACATTTTTGACACTCTAAAATTTTTATTTATGAAGTATGAATATTTGTTTTAAAATGTTAGTGATTTTCATGCTAATTTTGGAATGTATTGATGCAGCATCAAATTTTTTTTTTTTTTTTTTTTTTAGAGCGGTGATTTTCATGCTAATTTTGAAACGTATTGATGCTGCATCAACCTTTTTTTTTTAGAGCAGTGATTTTCATGCTAATTTTGAAACGTATTGATGCTGCATTTTTTCTAGAGCAGTGATTTTCATGCTAATTTTGAAACGTATTGATGCTGCATCAACCTTTTTTTTTTAGAGTGATGATTTTCATGTATGTAATAAAACACAAACTTACATTAAAAATATATATATAAAAACAGTAAAAAAAACCAATAAAAATGTAAAAAAAAACAAAAATAGCTCATAAAAAGAAAAAATTTAAACAAAAATAAAGAAAAAAAACAAAAATATTTGAAAATTATATCAAAGGAAATGACAAAATTTGAAGAAAAAAAACACATAATTTAAAGAAAAAAACAAAAAATCACCAAAAAATTAAAAAAAAAAAATCAAAAACATTTTTTTTCGAACTTATTAAAAAAAACAATATATTTAAAAATATATATATATATTTAAAAAAATTTTAAAATAATTAAAATTACAAAATTAAAATTTAGGAAAAAAAAATAAAAAAATAAAAAATTTAAATTTAAAAATATAAATTAAATAATAATAATAATAATAAGGAAAAAAATACAACTTTTAAAATTTACAAAAAAAACAAATTAAAAAAAAACAATTAAAATTGAAAAAGAAAAAGAAAATAATTTTTAAAAAAAAAAAAAAAAAAACCTATCATTAAAAAACAAAAAAAATGAAAAAAACCACGTGCAAATAATTAAAAAACAAATATACATAAATTTAGTGTTTTTTTTTTTTTTAGTGAAACCATTTATAGATTTTAAAAATGAAAAACTAAATAAACGAAAAAAATAAGAAAAACAATTAAATTAAATTAAAATTTAAAAATTTTAATAAATAAATTTTAAATTTTAAATTTTTAAAAAAAATTATTCTATAATATTAAATATAAAAAAAATTAAACAAATTGAATTTAAAATAAAAAAATTGAATTAAAAAAATAATTTTAAATTTTTTGAAATTCAAATTTTTTTTTTTTTAAATCAAATTAAAATAAAAATATTAAAAATTAAAAAAAATAATAATAATAAAAATAAAATCAAATAAAAAATAGATGTAAGTATATATTTAAAAAAAAAAAAAAAAAAAAAAATAAAAAAAAAAAAAAAAAAATTAATTCAAATAAAAATATTAAATTAAAAAAAAAAATTATTTTTTGAAAAAAAAAAATTTATTTTTTCAAATTAAAAAAAAAAAAAAAATTTAAAAAGAAACAATTAAAAAAAAAATTAAAAAAAAAACAATTAAAAAAAAATTTAAAAAAAAATCAATTAAAAAAAAATTAAAAAAAAAAAACAATTAAAAAAAAAATTTAAAAAAAAAATCAATTAAAAAAAAAAATTAAAAAAAAAAACATTTAAAAAAAAGAATTTAAAAAAAAAATCAATAAAAAAAAGTTTTTTATTGGGGCGGCCCGCCCGCTGGGCGGCGCCGCCCCCATAAACAACTTTTTTTTATTGATTTTTTTTTAAAATTTTTTTTTTAAATGTTTTTTTTTAATTTTTTTTTTTTTAATTGATTTTTTTAAAAAAAAAAAATTTTAATTGTTTTTTTTTTTAAATTTTTTTTTTAATTGATTTTTTTTTTTAATTGTTTTTTTTTTAAAATTTTTTTTTTAATTGATTTTTTTTTTAAATTTTTTTATTTTTTGTTTTAAATTTATTATTATTATTATTATTTTTAATAATTTTTATTAAATTTCGCCCATTTTTTTTTATTTAATTGATTTTTTTTTTTTTTTTAATTTCATAATTTTTCATTGTTATTAACTTTTACTTTTAGTTTTTTAATATAATTTTATAAAATTCAATAAATTTTTTATATTTTTTTTTAATTTATTTCGATTTAATATGTTTTTTAAATGTTTTACTCTTTTTTTTTTTTTTTTTTAAATTATGTAAATTTTTTATATTTTTTTATTTCAATTAAAATTGTGTATTTAAAATTAGATTTTTTTAAAAATGAAACTTAATTTTTTTTAATTATTTTTTTATTTAATTTTTTTTCTTTTTTTTTTTCAATTTTCCACTTTTAATTGATTTTTAAAGTTTTTAAAGTTTTCGTTTAACAATATATATTTTTTTTCTTTTATATTTAAAATTTATTTTTTCTTTCAAAATTTATTTGTTTATTCATTTATTTATTAAAATTTAATATTTTTGTTTTTAAATTTAATTTGTTATTTTAATATTAACCTTTTTTTTTAATTTAATAAAATTTGATGTATATACCTATTTTAATTTAAGTTCATATATATAATTTATTTTTTATAATTTAAATTTAATTTATTTTTTATAGTTTATTTGTTTTTTTAATATATATTGTTTTAAATTTGATATTTTTATTGTATTTTATTTTTATTTTTTATTTTTAATTAATTTTGAATAGTTTTTTTTTTTTAAATTTTGAATTTTTAAATTTATTAAAATTTAATATATTTCCTTTAATTTAATTATTTGTTTTAATTTTTTTTTTCTTTTTTAAAATTTAATAAGCATTTTCTTTTTCTTTTTTAAATTTAATTTCTATATTTTATTTTTTTAATTTCCTTCCTTTTTTTACTTGTTTTTTTTTTTAAATTTAATATTTTTATTTTGTTTTTATTTTAATTTTTTAATTTCTATATTTTTTTAAATTTTAATCTTAATTTTGTTTTGGTTTATTTTTTAATTTTTTTTTCCCTTAAATTTTAGGTTTTTTTTAATGATTGAATTAAAATTTTTACTTTGTTTTTATTTTTATTTTTTTATCTTCAGATATTTTTAAATTTTAAGCTTTTAAATGTTTTTATTTTTTTAATTTATTTTTTTTCTTAAATTTTAGGTTTTTTTTTAATGTTTGAATTTTAAAAATTAAAAAATGTTACTTCTATTTTCAAAAATGCCAAAAGTATGACACAATTTTTTTTTTTTGTTATTCCAGCATCAACTGGTTTTGTTTTGAGGGTGTTTTTTCAATCCTTTTTTCAAGAAACAATTTTGTTTTTACCATAATTTTATAAAATGTTGAAATTTGACCTTAAAAAAAAACGAAGTGCGTTCTGGAAGACACACTTTTTTTTTTTTGGGTGTTTTTTCAATCCTTTTTTCAACAAACAATTTTTTTTTTAGCATAATTTTAGAAAATGTTGAAATTTGACCTTCAAAAAAAAACAAGTGCGTTCTGGAAGACACACTTTTTTTTTTTGGGGTGTTTTTTCATGTTTTTTGAGAGTTTTTGGGCTAGAGTTCCCGTTTTGAGGTCAGGTTACCTATTTCATCGGTAACTATGTTTTTTCCTGGGTGATCATATAGTAATATATTTGGTTGTATATTTAGTCATTAATTGTGGCAATTAATGACTAAATTAATGACAAAATTTATGACCAAATATACTACTAGATGATAAAATTGAGACAACTAATTAATGAATAAGAGAAAAATGAATAAACGTTGGTGATGTTATAAGATACTGTAAATTAGCTACTACTAGTCACCGACTGAAAAAAATTTCGTTTATATGAAAAATGTAGTCATTTTTTTAGTAACTAATTAGCCATTTTGTACTAATGCACCCTACAGGAAAGGTTTTCATGCTATGTTGACCCTATATTCTACGAGCTAAAATAACCAAGACCTGGTAGCCCCTCCTGAGCGACTTTGTCTTGTATGAATGGGTAGGTGCCTGTCGAAACTTCGATGGATCTTTCACCTAACCTTTAACAATATATCTTATGCCCACATAGTTATTGGTGGTATAGAAATATGAGTCCATGTTAGTTACTGGCTCGGGAAAATGATACATAAGCTGATAATATTCCGCAAGAAAAGTAGTAAGATTCTGTCCACTAGAACTGTTCAACGTCATGGTCTTTTCATCAATATGTGAAACAATCTAGCTAATGAAATCTCCACATGGGAAGGTTGTATATCTGCATGAAACCCTGTATAGTCTTGAATTTTTAACACTAACATATACCTATCGGTCCTCTAGATCTACCTTGAAGCTCTTTTCTGAAAAATATTCATTAATTTTTTTCCATGTTAGAACTGACTCATTTTCCACAAAAAATTGAGTGTCTGCAATATCTGGCAAGTCTACTGGCGTCTAATCAACTGATTTCCTGATACTACTATGAATGGTATATTTTGAAGTAGTTCTCTTGGGTGCCATGGTAATAATGATTTTTGGAGAGAAGTTCTCAACAACTGTGATACCTGTGGGATAGAAAAGGAACTCATGGCAAGAAAACATTAGCTTTTCCAAATCTACCTTCAAAGAAACATCAAGAAGAAAACCGATGAACTAGTGAGAGGGATTGCACAAATTTAAAGAGAAAGTGAGGGATATTGACTACGGGAACTGCACATTGCATAGTCTCTATAGCCAAGGGTGCATCCTGAGGCTTGAGACTACACAATGCACAATTCAACCTGGGAAGTGACTGGGAGAGAATATGGATTGCAAAATATCAGTGGCCAAGGTGGCAGAATGAGCCCTGTTACTGCGAAATGTGCAGTTGGGCCAACATGTACTACGAATTTTTCAGTCTTAGAGGCCAAGCTCTTCGCTTGAGCCTCAAACTTGTGCAATGTCAAATTGAGCAAGGTGAAAAATTGCCAAGGGAAAGTGCAAATATGTCGAGTGAAAGTGTGGGAAAAAAGAAGATCTAAGTGATGATGTGAGTTTGAATGTATATCTAAGTAATTATCGATGAAACAATGTGAATCATGTGCAAAAACACAACAAACAAAAGAAAAATCAAATATGCGAGTCTGAAACGACGACCATAGGTGAAAAATAAGAAAATCGATGCAACACTTGTGAAACGAAAATGAAAAATTGAAAAACATTTCTACCAGCTAATATAAGATTAAATTCCAACAACCATAAAGATAAACAAGCAAAACAACACTCATAGAAGCGAAACAACAAAAAGCAACAGAAAAAATGCAAAACACAAAAAAATCAAAACTCACTTGGAAAAACGACAACAGCTCCACCTAAGGTTCCTTTATTTCCTCAGGAATGCTAGAGATCCAAGATTGAATGTACAAATGAGCTCTAGAGGTGTGAATAACATATATTTGAGCGAATTAGGGTTTATGACGTGCATGCATAAAATTAAGTACAAAATGACACTTGGCGGGAATTTCTAAAAATAGAAACTCTGACTCCTTTGGGAAACTAATAATGAATCCCTATTTTCTAGGGATTCTTTTTTTATTTTTAGTTCTTTTTTTTTTCTCGGGAAACTTGCCATGCACACTGCTAGGAAATATTGCGTAATACTAGGGAATTGGGGAAATTTTCGACTCAATGCATTGCATAGTTTCTGAGTTCAAGGGATGGATTGCATCTTTTCTGGGCTCAATGTCAGGCTCTCTTCCATCATTGTGTAGGTTATGAGCTCAAGGTAGAACTATCAATATAAATTTCGCAACTCCAATCATTAAGGCTAACTTTCCCTCATAGATTGTGCAGTTTCTGGAGGCAAGCCCAAAACTACTGTAAGGCCAAATCAGAAGGTTAGATTGTGAATTAAAAATAGCAGATAAGTGTGAAAACAAGTAAACACAAGAATCAATGAAAATGATGTCTTGATAAAATCTTGAATACTTGACGAAAATACAAGGTAAGCCTCTGTGGGTCGAAGGAAGGCTCCAAAATCAAAGCATAGGAAAAATTTTGGATGGTGGTTGTAGCTGCTACAACATATACATAAATCAAATATTTTTTAACCAAAAATAGCTTTGGTAACTGATGGATTTATTTGAATAAATGCCTTGGTGTTTTTAATCTACTAAACATATCAGATGTTTAATTGTTCAACACTGACAACGGAGATTAATTTTTAAAAATAATTCTAAATTGTGATGGCACAATTTGTAATGATAAAAGCATCACCATGAATTAACAATGTGTTGGCGAGGAAACATGTCTCATAGGCAAGACCCAGGTTCGGGGATTGGGCCAACAAGGAGTCCGCTGTAGTCTAGCACCACGCTGACATTTTCACCCTACTCCGAAGAGCAGAGCGTCTCACCCAAGGCGTGTCGCGACCGCATGAGGGAGGGGAATAGATCGGTATCGGCAGATGGATCCACGACTCAAAGCTATCATAGAATCATATGCATGCATGAATTTATACGGAGAAGATCTTCTCATAACATCATGTAGATACTAAGCAAATAAAAGTTTAAAGTACCATAGATATCATGAAAACCATTTAACTCATACGACAAAACAACAACCTTCAGATATATTCATAATCATGCAGCGGATCAAGAGTTACATTTCTTGACAGAATGAGCTTCCAAATTCCATTACAAAGGTCTCTCAGGACAGAGAGAGAGAGATACTACAAAAATGTCAGCATGATAGAGATACAGGAAATACAAGGATGTCGTGCTCAGACCAGAGTTCTCCTACGACGTCTGCTCTTCAGCCTCGTTATGCTCTAACCTCTCTGCTCTCTCTGTATCGGTGCATCCCCTTTTTCTGCTGGGTGACGGCCTATTTATTCACCCGCCTGTGCAACTGCTAGTTTATCTTGTGTTCTTCCTCAGATGCCTTCCTATTTCACACGAGTTACACTATCTGTTCTTTGCCGCATCTTCTCTTCGTCTGCACTTGTCTGCGCCGACCTCATCATCTATCTCCCGCTCCTCTTCAACCTCAGCAGTTCCACTACCTACTATTTTTGCGCCTGCCATGTGCTGCTCCGCAACTCCAAAATCGGTCTTCATGCCAAATTAAAAACAAGGGCCCCAACAGGCCCCGACCACAGTCTCTTGAATCGTCCCAAGTCAATCGCAAATCACTGTCTCCACCTCCATAGCTCCGCCTGATTCTGTGCCCTGTTCCTGCTGCACACCTTCTTCTTGCCGTCCAAACAAGGGCCCCAACTCCGAGACCTTGCTCAAAGCTGAAGCCTTAAGCTCGTGGAAGGTTACCACAACCTGCTGCCACCCCTGTAATAATGCGTCCGTCTTCGTTGTGATCTTGGTGACAGCTTCCTCTCCGACGTTCGCCGAGACAACGCCGAATACTGTGTTGATTTGGGTTCCGGCCTCGGCGGCCAACTGCTGCATCGTCTGGGCACTGATCAGGAGGGGCTGGCGAAGCTCCCGAATTTCCTGCTTGGCCGTTGCTGAGCTAGCCTCTGTCTGCTGAATCTGGACCTCTAGGGCATCTGCCTGGGCATACCATCGGTCCAACTTCAAGGGGTCCATGGCGTCTTGTATTTCTTTGGATAGTTGTTGCAGCTGAGCCGAAATTGGTTGTGTCTTCATGGTAAGGGCCGTTGAGAATTCCTATAGATATTTTAGGAGGTCGTAGGCATCTCGGGCTGCAGTATTGAGAGCTTCCTGCATCTTGGTTACCTGGCCCTGTTTCTCTGAGATTCGTGTTGTGTAGACTGCTGCTGGGTCGGGCAGCGCCGGTTGTGCTGCCAATGCCGCTCGGAGCTCTGTGTTCTCCTGGTGTAGGCTGTAATACGCCACCCTAAGGTGGATTACTCGCTCTACTACATTCGTGTCCTACACGTCCACTGGCACCTGATTATAGTGGGTCGTCACTGCAGGCCACACCTCCTTGAAAGCCCTGGTCACTTCATCCATCTGGTTCTGTAGCTGTCCATTCGCCATGGTGAGCTGCTCACGCTGTTTAGTAAGCGTGATTATCTGCTACTGTTGTTTCTCACACTTCTATTGCTTCTCGGAGTGGAGCTGGTTTGCCTGCTGGGCTTCCCTCTGGATGAAGTGGTACAGCTGAGCCGTGCCCCACGTCTCCATGCTTTCGGCCCCTGAAGTGCCTTGCTCCGGCCGCTGCTCCTGAAGTGGTTGCCCACTGGCAACTGATCTTGTTGATTGACCTTGAGGGGATGGCGGTGGAGTTTGATGGGGTGCAGAGTCCGCCATGTTCAGGTCCGGTCGCTCCCCTTGATCTGCTTGGGTGGCCTACTGGTGTGGAGTAAACTCAGGGATTGGCCCAGCCGTGTCTACAACTCTTTGTGCCATCTGTGTGATTAAGTCAGTAAAAGTGGTCTGGGGGTCCACAGCGGGGTTAATCAGTGGTACCACTACTGTACCTGAGTCGGATTCGGTCCCATGGTCGCCATTGATTAGGTCCCGAATTATTGGATCTGATATGGTGGCGGATGAGTTGGATGGTGCGGATGAAGTGGCGGGTGGGAGTGGGTCGGTACGAGGTGGTGAAATACAGACGTTTATGAAGGCAAAGGGGTTAATGGGAGGTTGAGGTGGAAACCCGCCTACTTCCCCTGTCTCGATGAGTGGTTCTTCCTGGATGGGTACCCCTGTGCTCAGTTGCCGAGGTGGATCCTCCTCAGTGAGGTTGACCACCCGACTTGATGCTATGGTTTTGGCCCTCTTGGCCTTGGGAGCCGCTATGGGGTTCGCGGACTTACTCTTTTCCCCCAGCGGGGTGGCCACTGGACTTGGTGAATTAAGGAAAACATTTGGAATGGGGGTGGTGATGGAGGTCATGCGTGGAAGCGGGTGGACTGAGAAACCTGAAATTCAGAAAAAACTGGGAAAGGAGTGGCACCACTTGAGATCACTTGGACCACTTCGTTGAAGCTTCGTACCTGTGTATTGAGTTGTTGAATGATTGGGAGAAGCTGTAGGTTGGAGACCCTATTGGCTGCCTCCGCTGCCGATTCTCTGGGAAATCGATGTGGGAGCATCCCGTTGAAATTGTATGTGTATACCCTGCTTCGAACTTCCATCACGACCCCTGGCCACGAAAAAAATTCGGTGTGGAAGGCTGCATCGTCAAGTTGGAATTTTAGCGGCCTCATCTGGAATGTCTCCTCCGGTACGCAAGTAGGTCGGAGGAACGTGTGCTTGTGGTTGACCCCAAACCAGACTTGCTCGCTGTATCCGTCCAACAGATTTCTGGGGATCCTCTGCTGGCTCATCACCACATCAGTCATTAAGCCATACCAACTTCAGAAGGCCTTTGCGTTGACCTCTTTGGTGCTGGGGTCTCCCGACACCTTCCATGGGACGAACTTCATTGCCAGAGGCTGACCCTCCACTATTTCTGCCAGCAGCCTGATGAGGGGGGAATGCCACTTCCACATGGCTAGTGTGACTATCAGGTATCCATAGATGAATCACGTTGCCCTCTTGTAATTATCCTCGCATGCGTCAAACAACTCCTTCAGCACGAAGGAGCACCAGTTCAGCCTGGTCCCCTGGACACAGTGCTCCACAATTGAAATGGTGTTCAAGGTACACTCTCCCTTGGTGTAATGCCTCATTGTATTACTGGCAATGAGGTAGCACGCGAACCTGATTTCGGGCTTGTTGATGAGCTCCATTTTCGCTCCCTTTCCTCCCCGCCGGGTGCCATACTTTGCATAATAATCCGTGTCCCCCGACTTCTTCGCTCTTTTGGAGATGGTCTGGAACGCTGAAGAGACGTCTCGGCCTTCCTGTGAGAGCCCTGTTAGCCAGTGAATGTCCTCGGCATGGATTGGAATTTCTTTTCCCAACCACAAGGAACCATTCTGAATTCTACTCAGCAAGAACTTGGTACATTGCATGGCCGCTCCTGTTGTCCAAAATACTAGCAGGTTCCTCAAATTCAATATGGAGGACTGCTGGATGCCTCGAAACTCAGGCAAAATTCTTGTTGTTGCTCACCCTACTTCTGTGGTGTAACTCTCCATGTGCACTTGTCATTTAAGCATTGGAAACTCAAAAGATTCCATGAGGTCTGCATCAATGAGGGCCGCACTTTCATACTTCCCGACGAGGGATTCCATTTTGTGAATCCGACTGTCGAGCTCCTGTTTTACTACTGCTGGATTGGCTCTTGTCATCTTTGCTCGTCATTGATACGCCTTCAGAATAGTTCTCGGCCCCTTCCCTTGGCTCTTTTCTTTGGAACACCTCTGCTGTTCTGGTTCTGCTCCAATTGCCTTTGATTCTTCAGAAATTTCTAACTCTAACTTGGATGTCTCCAGCATTCTCGCACTTTTCTTCATGCAGACTATGTAATTAACCGACACGAGTGGGGTTGATGAGACCCCATAACTTAATTAATTCTTGCTGGCGTCCTTCGCGGTGATAATCGTGTGGGTAGTTTCCGGCTGAGGTGTGTTCTGACATCTGCTAATGGTGGTGTGGGGAAATGGGTGGACGCGATGGATGAGGTTACTTCCAATTATGGAAAAATGATTACTACAAGGTTACTTCTAATTATGGCAATTTATGTTGCAAATCCTGGCGATCCTACGGACTGACACAAGTATTGAAGGAAATGATGGGGACTGACACTTGACACGTTTTCATATCCTACGGGGATGGCATGCTGGACTCGCCCCTCCCTGACCACAATTGGTTACGTTGCAGTCCCTGAAACCCAGCTTTTATTGACGACTTATGCATGTACAAATGACTCTATCTACGCTCATCCCGGATGCGGGAGAGTTATTCAACTACGCTACTCTACTAACTTCTCTCAGGTGTGAGAGTTATTAACAAAAATGAAAGAAACTTACTCATGGTAGGGCTTCATGCGTGCGCCATTCACCTAGCCCAGTAAGACAGTACCGTCCAGTTGAGCCAACCGAACTGCTCCGGAATCCTTAATTTCGACGACGAAGTAGGGTCCCAACCAGTGCATCTGTAGTTTCCCTGGGAATTTTTGGAACCTACTATCGTATAGTAGAACTTTGCCGCCAACCTGGAACGTTTTTCTCTTACTGTGGTGATCATGCCACACCTTCTGCCTGTCTTTCTGAACCTTTTGATGAAACTCCGCAAGGAACCTTGCCTCGTCAAGTTCCTGCAATTCGTGTAGGCGTTCCTGTAGTGATGCCTCCTCCGATAACTTTAGGGAGGTGGCTTACTGGGAATCACAGCTTCACGGCCATACACCAGCTGGAAAGACGTTTGATTCGTCAAGTGCTTCACTATCATTCAGTAGGCCCACAACGCAGCTGGTAAATGTTCATCCCAATCATCTCGTTTTGCATTGCAAATCTTCATCAAGCCTTTCTCGAGGATTTTGTTAAACGCTTTGACAGTGCCATTGGCTTGTGGGTGGTATGGGCTGCTCTTGTGATGTTGTATCATGAAAGTGTCCAACAGCAATTTGATAGTTTCATTAAGGAAACATGTACCTTGACCACTGGTTAAGCTCCTGGGGCAGCCAAATATGCTGATGATGTTTTCAAAGATAAATCGGGCTGCCGTTTCTGCCGCACAATCCCTTACCACCGTTGCTTCGGCCCATCTGGTGAGATAGTCTGTGGCAGTGATGATGTACTAGGCCTTGGAATGCCTGGCTACAGGTGCTATGGGGCCTACGAAGTCGACAACCCACTTCTCGAACGGTTGCAATACGTTCACCGGGTGTAGTGGGAGCTCATCCCTGTGAGAGGGCCTCCCTGTTTGCTGAAAAACATCGCATTTCTTGACAAAATATTTACTGTTAGCATGGATCGTCGGCCACCATAGTTCGGCTTGTAGCACTTTCCTAGCTGTGGGTTTCACCCCCACGTGTCCTCCCGCGATGCCGCTATGGCATTCCCATAGAACGACCTCGCGTTCATGGTCGAGGACACACCGCCGTAGGATCTCGTCAAGCCCCAATTTATACAACTGCCCTGCAATCAGTTGGTAGTCAGCAACGCGGACGACCAGGTGCTGTTTCTGAATTGGGGTATAGTGCTGAGGGCACTGCCTTGTGGTGAGGTATGCTGCGATGTCGGCCAAATAATCTAGGATGGCTTCTACCTGGAAAAGATCAGCATCAAGCAACTGATCATCTAGACAACCCTCATTTTCGCCAGTCTCCAACCGAGATAAGTGATAGGGCCCAAAATTCAACCTCCCGGGCTTGACAATCACTTCGAAGGTGAATTCTTGGAAGAGTAGGAGCCATCGGCATATCCGACCTTCCAAAACAGGCTTGTTGACTAGGTATTTCAATGCAGAGTGGTCAGTGAAGAACTTGAACTTACCTCCTAGGAGATAGTGGTGGAACTTCTGGAGCGAGTACACCATGGCTAGTGCCTCCCTCTCCGTGGTGGTGTAATTACACTCCGCATTAGACAGCTTGTGGCTGGCAAAGTACACTGGGTGGTCAATAGTCGTCTCCCCTGGGTGCACTAGGACAACCCCAAGTGCAATACCGGAAGCATCGATATGCACATGGAACGGCTTATCCCAATCCAGGTGGACTAGAATGGGCGCAGTTGCTAGCTTCTCCTTTAAATTTTCGAGGGCTAATCTGCAGTCATCCATCCACTAGAATACTTCTGACTTCTGCAGTAACTTTTCCAAAGGAGCAGTTATCTTCGCATAGTTCCTGATGAACCGCCTGTAATAGCCTGTGTGCCCCAGCAGTGATCGCAACTGCTTCATAGTCTCCGGTGCTTCCATGTAGACGATCACTGCCACCTTGGCGGGGTCGACACATACCCCTTGCCTGCACACCACATGTCCTAGGAGCGTTCCAAATGGAACCGCAAAGATGCATTTCTTCAGGTTCAATGAAATTTGCAATTGCCGACACCGGTCGAACATTATGCGTAGCAGGGTGGCGTGGTCCTTCAGCAAGCTGTAGACTGTCTAGTTGTCCATGTAGACTTCCATAAAATTATGAATATATTCCTGAAAAGCGGCGATGAAAATCCTAGAAAACACGACAGGTGTGTTCTCCAACCCAAACGGCATCACGTGATATGCAAAAGACCCCCACTCTGTGGTGAACGTCATTTTCGTCTTGTATTCTTCTGCGATGCGCACCTGGTGATACCATGAGAACCCATCGGTGAAGGAGTATGCATCATTCCCCACAACATTGTCTAGGACTTCGTCACTGAATGGGGTGGGGAATGGGTCATGGATGCAGGCATTGTTCAAACTGCGGTAGTCCACACAGACGCAGATTTCTGATTTGTCTTTCTTATTTTGAATGATAATGGGACTCACCCACTCTGCTTCTTCCACAGGGAAAATGAGGCCTAGCGTTAGCATTTTGTCGATCTCGATCTTGACTTTCTCCTTTATCCGCGGATTCCGCTGGTAGGGCCGGTTCTTTACCGGCCTGGCGTCCGGCTTCAATATA
The DNA here is from genome assembly GCA_034641835.2 of Pinus albicaulis. Lineage (NCBI taxonomy): Eukaryota > Viridiplantae > Streptophyta > Pinopsida > Pinales > Pinaceae > Pinus > Pinus albicaulis. Next base: position 861,561,866 of record CM076582.1, read on the forward strand.
ATCCTCATCTCTCCGAGATCCCCTTTGATCCCTTTTAAATCTGCAACCGATGAAGGGAATATGTATTCATATTCCTGGAGGAGACTAAAAATTTCCTTTGTTGTCTCCTCATCCCAGTAGTCCCCAACTGTAGCCAACTTGGGTTTTTCCTCTGTGCTGATATTTAGCTTTTTAGTCCTCAGTGGAAGTAGATGTATGCCTTCGGTGGTAGGCTCTTCTTTGATGTTCCACTCTCCTTCTAACTCTTCAAAGTATAGGTGCCTCAGGTCCTCGAGACTGTCATCTTCTGGCTCGCCATCAATCCGTTGGCAAGCCAACTCGTGGCTGATATCGAGATTTAGTAATAATGGCCTCCCGTCTGTGCTCTGATTAGGGAAAAACAATACTCCTTTTATGGCTTGCAATGCTTGGGATATCTGGTCTATCTTCCCCTTGAATGAGAATCACTAAAAAAATTTGTCTGCAACCTCCTGCCAAGAACTGGTCCCCCTATTTCTCTCTTCTTCTAAGTACCAGGCATGCGGAATGGTACCCAAGGAGTGGACAAACTGATGTACCCACTGCTCCTCTGGGTATCCCACACTGCGCCACTGCTCTCGGTAGACCATCAGATGGTCTCTCGGATTAGAAGTTCCTTGGTACCTTTGCTTGGTTCGAGGTCCTTCATCTTCTTTAAACCGCACCCTCAAAGCTGTCGCAACACAACTCCACTGTGACAGGGAGTTGCGGTGATTTTTCCACCACTTGGCTGAGGTGGACTATAAGGCCACATCCAAGAGTGGTATTCTTTTCTCCTCTGGTACCTTGTCTTCTACCCTTGTGATGAAGGTATTTACTGCTTGCATATTGGACAAGGTGGGGTACTCCCTTAAATCAGCCCTAATCCAGTGGATTCTTGCAATACTGGCGCATCTCCTTGTGCTGGTCTCATACCTGCCTTGCTACTAGTCTTCCCAAGCGATTTTAGAGCCTAGCTCCGAGCTCTGGACACTTCGCCACCTGACGGAGTTGGTCACTGTCAGGTTAATGTAATCCTCCCTCTTTCCTGTTGTCATCTGATAGAGGTATTCTAATAGCTGAGCATCTTCCCTGTTATCGACTGTTTCTATATATTGGACCTTGATACAGGTCGAGAGGCTGAGTGACCCAAACTTCCCCATCTTCAAAAATCATTAAATCCTTCTTGAGATCAATGACGGCATAGTTTTCAAAAGCCTAGTCGATTCCTAGCAATGTAGGGTACGGATCCTTGTCTCCCATAATGCCTATTACCTCGAAGTCTGTGTAGGTCGTTACCCCTGCTATGTCTACTTCGAAATCTCCGAGTCTTTCGATTGGCACAATGTAGTACTGGTTTTCCATCCTAAGCTGGATCAGTGAATAGGTCAGTCGAGGCTGTCCTAGAGCTTCCCAAGTCTTCCGAGGTAGGATGTTGACATCGGATCCCAGATCGAGCATGGTGTCCCTGATTTGAAATCCTGCAACCTGCATGTCTAACCGAAACTCTTTTCCCGTTCTTCGTTTGTTCCACTTTACTCGTTGTGCATACTGTGGTGCTGGTTCCGGGGATCCCCTTGCGCCAGCATTCCCCTACAGCACATCCTCCAGGGTATGCTTGAGCTGTTCCCGCATTGAAGCATTGTCAAAAATTTTGAGGAATAGGTGGAGCCATTCTTCGATCAGATCCCCTGTAGCGCTCTGTTCTCTGGTATCTTTCTTCACAGGTAACTCAATACCTTTTCCCCCCACTAGCTGGGCAAAGGTTTCAACAGCCTCCTGGAAAATTTCTTCTGCATTTTCGGCCTGATCAATTGCCTCGGGGATGCGGGCATGATCACCCGCATCGGCTCCTTCTCACGAGCATCCTCCCCTGTTTTCTTTCCTCCTCGCGTCACTATGGCTACGTTCTGCATGTCCAGAGACGTTGTCTCGCGAGGTTTTGCGTTCACCAGATTCATACCTCTCTGTCTTGCTCGTTCCTCCCACTTCTTGATAAGTTCCGGACAATCCTCTATCACATGGGTGTTCATGCGGCACTGGGAACACCACGACCTTCTAGGTAGGGGGAATTCTTGGGCCACATGACCCTCTTGATCACAGTTGTAGCATCTCATCGGACCTCGTCCCCCTATACGGCCTCCCCTCATACCACCTCCTCTGCCCCTGGGAGCCTCATTTACTCTGTATGAGGGTCGGTCTAATTGATCTGCCAGTGCGTCTAGAGCTCTGCATTGTTCGGTGCTGTGAGTTGTCAAAGCGTAGAACTCACAGTACATGTTGTTCAGAACATTGGAGTACTTCTGTAGAATCAGACACATCCGAGGTTGATGACCCACTGTTCGGCAGATTTCGCAACACTCTGTTGCGGCTTGGGTCGGTTGATTTGGGAATCTGGCATATGGTTGTTGCGGCAGATAGACCCCTTACGTGTTTATCTACGCCACTCCTCCGATAGGTGGAGCCCCCTGCACTGCCGCTGCTGAGGTCCCCACTCCCTGGCTTCACAACCGAGGACACTCGGTCGCCATGTGTCCTTCTACCAGAAAATTTGTGCACTAGACATTAGGCCTAGCCGGTCTTATGGGCTGCATCTCCTTAAGTTTTTTGGTCAGATTGGAAATCTGGTGTTGTAGTCCCAGGAGGGATGGGTTTGGGGGGGCCACCCATCCCCTGTATTCCTGAGGGTAGCCCACCATCGCCTCTATCTTCATAGCCTGTTCCAATGCATCCTGAAAGTTGTCAATCTTTTGCTGAGTGAGGGGGGTTTGCATCAAGGGAAGCGGAGCCTTGATGAACTAGTCCCTCTGATGATTCGGGTCGATCAGGTAGCTGAGTTTTCTGATCGTATCTTTGAACCTGCACATCGGCTCCCACACAGTCTCTCCTTCTCTTTTCTTAATCTCCCACAGTTCGGACAGACCTTGCTGGTCTGTTTGGGGTAGCTTGAACTCTCTAACAACATCCCGCTTGACATCCACAATCGCTGGATTCGAGTGGGCTTCTGACCACTTTATGAACTAGCACAATGCCCTTTCTCTTAGCGTGGTTTAGAATTCCATCAGATTTCCTGCATCTGGTGTCTGCCTTGCCCTCCATATGGCTTCACAGAGGTACTAGTGCTGTTCCACATCATCATTACCCCACCCAGAAAATTCTGGGTACCGGGTGAATGATCCCGCCATGTTCACTTGTGGAGGTGTAACTAGAATGAACCCTCCGGGTCCTGGTTGCGTAAGTATCCCATTGGTACTACTACTATTAGCGTGCGGTGTTGCTGACAACTAACCGCTATTCAACCGACTCAACTCTTTCAACTTAAAAAAAATATCACTTAAGGGTTTATAGAGTACCAGGGGAAGGTAGGGATCCATGCTATTTTAATTTTGGGGAGTCGAAATACCTAGAGATATGAATGCCGTCCCTTCTTGGAATAACTGCTGCATCGCGACGTACCACTCGACATCAGAATCTTCTTCTGGGCGCGCATCTGCATCTCCTTCGTCAGACATCGTCTCTCTCTTTCTCCTGGCTGGGCTCCCATGTACTTGCCGTACTCCTTTAACGGTCCCTCCCATCTCCTGGGGACCCACTTGGCCTTCCATGTCCACTCCCTCCTGAGGCGCCTCCCTTTTATCCTTCCGGCTATTCCCCTGTTGCTTCAACTCCCTCATCACCCTTTCTTGCCACCTTTCAGCGAGCTACACCCTCCGATGTGCACATCGCTCCCTCAACCTCCTTATGGTTTCAACATCCATTCCCCTACTCCCCCACCTCATGGTTCGCATAGCATCTGTCCCTCAGGCCCTTCCCCTAGCATTGGAGGTTTACGCTTCCATGCCATTTTTCTGGAATTCCATCAGCCCTTCGTCCACCATCAGGGCCTTAATCCACAATGGAATTTCCTTCAACAACTTCCGTCTTAGTTCGGATCAGAATATAACTTCGTCTATGGCGAACGATGGGTAGAACTTTGCTGGAAACTCCACAATATACCCGTCCAAGGTAGATTTTACCCAGAAATCTACAACTCGGGTCAGTTCGGTATCCAACCGATGAAGGGCCACCAGATCTCCATGCACCCACTTGCAGTCGATCTTTCGTGATTTGTCCTTAGTCACTCTGGTCTGCAGCCTCCTCAACCAGTTATAGAGTTCGCTGGGGAACTTTCCCCAGAGGATCTCGTAGGTATCGTTGACAGAATCCGAGAAGAGGACTAGATCTCTAATCGCCTTTTCTTTTTGGCTTCTCAGCTCAGCCTGCTGAGTTATAAACTGGTCCAGGTGGTTATCCCACCATCTCCGTATTTCTCCTTCAAAGATCCTTGATACCATGATCTAGTTCCCCTAATGAAGTTTAGGGTCCCGACAACGGAACCATTTGTTGGTGAGGAAACAGGTCTCGCAGGCAAGACCCAGGTTCAGGGATTGGACCAACAAGGAGTCCACTGTAGTCTAGCACCACGCCGACATTTTCACCCTACTCTGAAGAGTAGAGCGTCTCACCCGAGGCGTGCCACGACCGCATGAGGGAGGGGAACAGATCGGTGTCGGCAGATTGATTCACGACTCGAAGCTATCATAGAATCATATGCATGCATGACTTTATACAAAGAAGATATTCTCATAACATCGTGCAAATACTAAGCAAATAAAATTTTAAAGTACCATAGATATCATGAAAACCATTTAACTCATACGAAAAAACAACAACCTTCAGATATATTCATAATCATGCAGCGGATCAAGAGTTACATTGCTCGACAGAATGAGCTTCCAAATTCCATTACAAAGGTCCCGTAGGACAGAGAGAGAGAGATACTACAACAATGTCAGCATGATAGAGATATAGGAAATACAAGGATGTCATGCTCAGACCAGAGTTCTCCTGTGGCGTCTTCTCTTCAGCCTCGTTCTGCTCTAACCTCTCTGCTCTCTTTGTATTGGTGCATCCCCTTTTTTTGCTGGGTGACGGCCTATTTATTCACCTGCCCGCACAACTACTAGTTTCTCTTGTGTTCTTCCTCAGCTACCTTCCTGTTGCACATGAGTTCCACTATCTGTTCTTTGCTTCATCTTCTCTTCGTCTGCACTTGTCTGTGCTGACCTCGTCATCTATCTCCCGCTCCTCTGCAACCTCGACAGTTCCGCTACCTACCGTTTTTGCGCCTGCCACGTGCTGCTCTGCAACTCCAAAATCGATCTTCATGCCAAATTCAAAACAAGGGCCCCAACATAATGCTATTTGGTGGAGGCATTTTGGTGCTCTATATTACATCGGGAGCATCGATAAATCAACTCGATAGGGCTGACAAGATTTAGTGTGACATGTAATGATAGAAACACTGACAGCACCGAGGCGTTATATTACATAGGGCGCATCACGAAACATACGTTGTTTTAAAAAACAACAAACATGGCCGACAAGTTTTGGATATAATTCAATAAGTGACCCACCTACTTTACATGTCAAATTCCTTATATATAGTAAGTACACAAACCCATTAAATCTAAAATTTCGAAAATGAAAAACCCTAATTGTGAAGTGGTAGAGGGAGTTAAACCATAAGGTGAATTTTTGCAATCATATAAGCAAGAAGAAGCAAGGGTTTAAGGTAAGTATTGAATTTATTTATTTATTTATTTTTTCCTAAATTTTAATTAAATCTAAATACGAACAGAGATCATACAAGTTTTTACTAGTAAAATTAATACCAATTTTTCATTATGCAGGGTTTCTAAATTTGTTTTTTAATTTTAATTTTAATTTTTTATTTTTTGAATAAATCTAATAGAAATTATAAAAAGATTTAATAGCTAAATCAACAATCAAATTTAATTTTTTTTCTATGCAGGCTTTTGAGTGAATCACCATACCTTTCAAATTCTGATCTTTCTACAATGCCAAAATATTATGCTACTCCTTAGTGCTCCTAGCATGTCTCTCTTGCAAATGATTTCTCTTTTAATCAAACCCTAACAGAAATTGTAAAAAATTTTATAAGTAAAATCACCAATAAAATTTTAAATTTTTACTCTGTAGGGTTTTGAGTGAATCACCATACATTTGAGCTTTTAATCTTCTGAATAGTTATGCTGCTCCAAAGTATTCTGTCGCTGCTCAATTCTCCCGAACTGTCTCTCTTATAAATCAGTCCCTTGAAATTTTGGGAAAAATAATGAAGTAGTGTCTAAATTTTTAGTATTTAAAATATTTTATGAAATTAGATTTCGAAAAATAAATTTTCGCTCATTTTTCAATTTAAAAAAAAAGAAAAGAAAAAAAAAACTCGCACTTTTTTCCCACTTAATCCGAACATCGATGTGTTCAATAGTAAAGAGAACCTGTGCATTTATAATTAAAGCACACTGAAATTTTTGGGGCGCTAACTTTTCTCAACACACCGACGTGATGGTATATATATATATATATATATATATATATATATATATATATATATATATATATATATATATATATATATATATATATTTTTTTTTTTTTTTTTTTAATTTAATTTAATTTTATTTTGAAATCCTGAAATTGTACAGTTAATATTTTAACACAACAATGAAATTTGTATTAAATGCATCGATGATGTAATTGTTATAACAACACCGACATGTAAGAATTTTTTTTAATTTTCAAAATCTTGGAAACAGGTGCATTCTAGTGTTGTTTTTATTTAAACACCTCGGTGTTGTTTTTCACAATAGCACTGATATGATAAAATAATTTTTATTTTTGAAATGCCAAAAACCGGTGTGGGTATTATTTGAATGCTCCGATGTGGGTATGATTTAGACACACCGGTGTGATTTGTCCTAATAAGAGCACCAATATGGTTTAAAATCTATCCGAAATTTTATTTTAACATAAAATGACATATTCATCTCAAATTATCCTTTAGGATGCATCCACATGAATTGCAATAATTCATATTATATATTTTCCATTTAAAGTCGCTTTATTCTTGAAAAATGGTTTGAAAAACATATTGAAATTCAGAATTTGGTTATATGGTTCTCGAAATTAATTTTAGATATGTACAAAAAATTTTATTTCTGATTTTTCTCAAATGCAGGGAGAAAATATCATAACATCAAATGGAAAATTTTTCAAATTCCAACTCATTCCATATTTTTGATCAAATTCCTTCACGGAGTTCTCCCTTTTCATCTCTTGTAAGTTCATATTTTATTTATATTTCTATTATCTAATTTTTTTTTTATAATCCATGTCAGCTTGAATAAAAATGTATCCAAATTTGTAGGATCATGATTTAGAATCAAGTTCAAATGCATACAATATTCCTTCATTTCAAAAACATCGGAATCTCTTATCAGAAGAAACAAATCACAAGCAGCTTGTAGATGAAAATAGACAACCACTTCACCTTGCCAATTGGAACATGGCATCTTCTAGCTACAATCCTAGATCGATGATGGTAATAATTGTTTGGTATGATGTAATTTCGACAAATCAATTGCATTGACATGCTTACTAATAGCATTGATGTACTAATGCTCAATATTTATTGAAATTAGGATTCTAGTGATGATGAGCAACCCATCTACCATCTTCCAGTGCACCCCACTACAATGTCAAATTGAGAGAAGGTTGCATTAAGAGAAAGTCTTAGAGATGAAGCATACAACGGATGGTTGAATCAACCACCTATTCAATTCCCACTACATCCAGATTCACCAATTTGAAATGAATACAACAATAGTAGTTCTTCATCACAAGTTGGCAATGTAGGAAATCAAATAGAGGTTGGTATGGATGATTACTTACAGGATACGACTGCGATGGAGACAATGTTATTAGATTCATTATAGAATGATGAGATAGGGTATGATTCTCATATCACTGATATTCGAAAGCCTGAAATTTTCTTCCACCACCCCTCTCTTTGGAGTTGGTGGAAATTCAAAGTCAAATCAGCTGGGGACAACGATGTTGATGTATAACTTGAAATAAAAAAAATTCATATTAAATGCATGTTTTTTGACAATATTGAGGTAATTCACCTGTATGATTGATCAAGTCCCTTATATTTTGAGAAATATTGTCACACAATCAACATTAAAAATGGAATATTTTACGAATGTGAAATATTGAAACTGTACAATTATATTCCCCACCAATTGCAAGTTATTCAAACATAAGGTTCTTTCAAGTGATAATGTCTTTCCGGGTAGTTGCGAAAAGGAAAATAAATTGTTGAAAAGGTTGGGTGTTGAGTACATATCATATCATGCATGTACAAATGATTATATTATGTATAGAAAAGAATATGCAGAAAAATATATATGTCCGAAATGTGGGCATAAAAGGCACCATAAATTAAAAAATGGGTAAATCACATGGTCCTCCTCATAAGATATTGAGGCACATGCTTATAATCCCAAGGATCAAAAGGCTCTTTCATTGCAAAGAATTAGGTATGTTTCATGGATGACATGCCTCACACAAAAGTCATTCAGGAGTTGTACGAATCCCAACAGATTCAATAGTCATGAATAAAATAGAGGATACATGGCCCGAAAAATGCAAGGATGAAGTCTGAAGTCTACAACTCAGCATATCCATGGATTGCGTTACCCCATATTCGCTACAAAACACCAACTATTATGTTTGACATGTAGTAGTGATCAATAACACTATCCCCCCATGGTTTTCCATGAAGAATGGATATCTTATGGTTGCTATAACAGTCCTTGGTAGAAGAGAAGTGAAGAATATGGATGTATACTTACAACCATTGATAGATGTATTGAAGGAATTATGGGAAGGGATACATGTGTACAATGTATCTATAACCATCACAATAAAGAGGAGTTTTACGTTGTATGGCATATTTTATTACACCATACATGATTATTCAGGCTTAGGAGTTTTCTCTAGTTAATTACGTTTTTATTGATTTGTTTATATACGTAACAATATAGTTTCAGATGTTAATCTAATTTTCTACAACTATTTTTATCTTCATGGTCACTACCATGCCCTATATACAATAATTTCACAATTTTTGTAACAAAAGGGTATCATGGATGTAAATGTTGTGGACCTTCTCTAAAGGCTAAGTGGTTTGACCGCCTACGAAAACCATTGTATGATTTATCTAGGATATTCCTCCCAGAAGAACACCCTTACAGAAGAGAAACATCCACTTTCAATGGTAAATCAAAGAGAACCCAAAGGCTCGCAATAATTGCATGAGTTGAATGGATTAGAGCATATGAGAGAAAGAAGGAGAAGGATTTTGTAAAAAAAATTATTCAAATTGGGAGCCTATGATCGATGATCCATAATTATTTGATACCTATGTTGACAAATTTATCACTGGGATGAAAAGTAAATATGTATTTTATGATCTCCCATAATGGGAGCATCTTAAGATTTCCCACTTACTAGATCCCATGCATATATTTAAAAATGTTTCATCTTCTTTATGGAGGCACATATCATCAAAAGAAAATGACACATTGGTTGTTAGGAGAGATATTATTTCTTCAAAAACTAAAAAGTAACATTGACCAAGATAAGAAAACAGAGGAGAGGTTGCTCCCTCTTGGTCTTTCAAAGAAGGTGGTGTATCAAGGATTTTAAAGAAAGATAATATTTCTTTAGCAAAGGAAGTTATAATGAGTGTGTGGGTTCCTTCTTTATATGGGTCTTCACTACGACACTACTTCACTGCGGAAGGCCATTTTTCAGGGTTGAAATCGCATGACCAATTGAACCTTTCAAGAGTAAATATGTCAAAAACATGATTTTACTATTTTATTTTTATTTTTATGCAATGGTATATTTTGTAATTAATTTTTTTATAATGTACTATTTACTGTGGAATGTCATTATCCTCTTGGGTATGTGGACCATAACTTCCCCCAAGACCTACGACATGTCATATCTAAATTATATACATTTGTACATTGGATCACATCAAAGGATATTCATATGGTTGGAATTCCACAATGGCATCAAGAGATAACTGAGATTGTTTGTATGTTTGAGAAGGAGCTGCCGACGAGTTTCATGGACTTGTAGGTTCATCTTCTAATTCACCTAGTAGATGAGTTTGAATTAGTTGAGGCAATTTATAATCATTGGATGTTCTTCTTAGAGAGGTACATGAAGAAATTGTTTTTTTTTTTTCAAAAAAGGGGAAAACCTAAGGGGTCTTTGGCAAAGGGGTATATATCGTATGACTCTTTCTAGTATGTGAGTGAGTACATGAAGCAGATCGACAACACACTATTTGCAGCGATTTGGGACGATGAAATGGATGAAGACAAAAGAGCGGGGGATCTTCTCTAAATGAATGGAAAGAGGCGCATGTTAAAGAGTAAGTGACTTATCATATTTTTTCAAATTTATACAAAGTAATTATTCACACCGAACTTCATACTAATGCATAATTTTATCTCATATGTACTATATATGTTGGTTTGATTTCATCAGCGAATTCAGAAATTGAAGCCATCAATAAATTCATTCTTTACAATATGGAAGTGACACAACAGAGAGTGATATGTACTTGTGCTATTTCATTGTTTATAATATTGTTGTCTATTTTTTTATTTTCTTTATTTCACTAATTATATTGTTTTTTTATTCGTCTGGTTGGCATTTATATAATTGGTAATATTCACAAATATTTTTACATGTTTTTTTTTGTAGTGGAAACATTTTTACACTTAAAACTAAGTATTTCCAATTGTGTACAATATCTATGATAATAAGGATTCAAGGTCACAATCCTTCTCAATAGGAAAATGAGAAGAATATAACAAAAATGAGAAAATAGTGAATTTTGAAACAACATTGAATATTTATTGTATATTTAGATACTTATTGGTTTATTAATCAATTCACATGTTTTTCCTTATTGTTTATTTCAAAATCAATATAAATCATGTAGTGATAACTCTATGAGGGCTTTAACAATGAAAAAATTGTGTATTAATATGTAAGATTAAATTATTGACATGAGAGGTAAAGTTATGTTTACTATATTTAATTTCCAGTTCTTGCAACATTATGTAAACTAAAGAGAGGTCTTATGCATGTATAAAATGTTGATTACATCTTTTTACGGACCATAAGAGAGACAAATAGGCTTACATGGATGCATGAGATGTTTTAATTTTTTCTTCATGGATAATGGAACAATTTTGACTTTTCTTTTCAATGGTAATTATAAATAAAAGTTGAATTAATAAATATTTTATGGCTAAAAATTAAAGGATAATTAATGTGATGGTGATTAAGAGACATTTGTTTGAATTTCTAATAGACTTGGTGATGCATTTTTCTTTTCTATTTAGATTATGTAAAATAAATATATATTTTTATGTATTTATAAGTAAATTATTTAAAGTAGACATGTCTTTATCATTGTGAACATGATGTAATATTAGCTAGGAGAAATGTGAAAACATGAATTTTAGTGACTATCTCGTGATAAGGATGTGGATCAAAATATTGTAAATATAAGCATGAGTTATCAATTTATAACTCTATTTTATTAAGATATCAATCTAAATATACTCATATTATATCATTTCTCAAATGAAATTATGAGTATCAATCTAAAATAACTCACAAAGTGATAGAAAATGGAGAAGGAAAATCATATCTATGTTATATATGTGTACTAAAAGGCCTACTACAACGTGCATCATCAAATTTTTTCAATATAGTAAAATAACTTCCCATATTTTCACTATCCAACATATCTCCATAAATATAAATGCAATTTAAAACATGGTATACAATATCTATGATAATAAGGATTCAAGGTCACAATCCTTCTCAAATAGGAAAAATGAGAAGAATATCATCAAAATGAGAAAATAGTGAATTTGGAAACAACATTGAAGATTTAATATAGATTTAGATAATTATTAGTTTATTAACTAGTTCACATATTTTTTCTTCTTTTTTATTTCAAAATCAATACAAATCGTGTAGTGATAAATCTATGATGGCTCTAACAATAAAATAATTGTGTATTAATATGTAAGATTAAATTCTTGACATGAGAGGTAAAGTCATGGTTACTATATTTAAATTCCAGTTCTTGCAACATTATGTAAAATAAAAGGAGGTCTTATGCATGTAAAAAATGTTGATTACATCTTTTTATGGACCATAATAGAAACAAATCGGCTTACATGGATGCATGAGAGGTTTTAATTTTTTCGTCATGGATAATGGAACCAATTTTACTTTTCTTTTCAATGGTAATTATAAATAAAATTTGAATTAATAAATATTTTGTGGCTAAGAATTAAATGATAAATAATGTGATGGTGATTAAGAGACATTTGTTTGACTTTCAAATACACTTGGTGATGCATTTCTCTTTCCTATTTAGATTATGTAAAATAAATATCTACCTTTATGTATTTAAGAGTAAATTATTTAAAGTAGACATGTCTTTATCATTGTGAACTTGATGTAATATTAGCTAGGAGAAATGTGAAAACATGAATTTTAGTGACTATCTCGTGATAAGTATGTGGAAAAAATAATAGTTATTGAGTTGTTCATTAAGAAATAATCAAATATATTATTTGTCAAAAATTTGAATCTAATATAGTATTATTTTTTTATTATTCAACTCATATTTATTATTAAAAAATGGATAAATTTAAACCAAAATAACAAAATAATTAATCTCCTTTAGTGATTGATATATATGTGATTAAGATGGATCTATAGTGTTTTTCTCTCTCTATATATAGAACAACCATAGTGTAAATTTTTATTGTTTAAATTACATTGTTGGATAATATTATTATTAATATTTTATATTAAAAATTGAATGAGTTACACATTTCTGTCTTATTAAGAACTAACTAAAATATTTTACCTTTAATTATTTTTTCCTTGTGATTATTGAAATATTTTACTAATTAGGTTAGAATGAATATGAATCTATAGAAACATATTTATGGTAATTTTACAATTAGATTTTCAACTATACTAAACTTTATAATTTATAAAAAAATATTTGCATTTTTTAAAGTAGTTTTGAATGTAATTTCATATATAAAATTTTGATAGAAGTTCAACAATACATAAACTATAATAAAAATTATTTCATAAAAATAAACATCATGCTCATAACCATATAACAAACATAAATATAATCTAATATACACATTCAAATTCGCTACCATCATCTAATTATATACACCTCTAACACATATAAACACCATTCGCTAGCACACATATCTAATTATCTAACATGCCATCATCACCGTGATCACATCTAACAAAAAATAGGCATTCTAATCTAACATCATCACCACACACATCCTATAATATACATCCCATGTCAAATAACTGCTTTCAAATACACATCTATCTGCAAGCACATTAAATGAACATATCTAAAATGATGTAACAATATACACATCAACACATTCATATAAATTAAGTACATAAACATGAACCAAAAAAAGTGCATCATATATATAAACAAGTCAAACGACTGCATCAATTCAAATATATGCTATTGAATATATGACACAATAGATGTAGTAGTGGCAACTTGGTCTGTAGTTTGATCTGTGAAAATCTGGTCTGTAGCCTGGTCAAGTATTGCCTCAATAGTCAAACTATCAGGTGGAGGAGAAGGTATTGTCTCGTCTGCTATCTCAGGAGAAACATGATTTACCATTGCCAGTACTAGGTGATCATCATGAGGAGAATGATGACTAGGTTGAGTAATACCAGAAGGATCACCGACACCCTAATCATGATCTGATGGGGTAGTTCTACCTGAAGCATGATCACCACCCTCATCATCATTATCTGAGGGGATAACATTGTGTGAAGACTCATGTGATGTATTTGCTGCATGCCCCACATACATTCTCCTTGCCAGTAGCATAGTATCTTCAACGATATGATGCATAAGAGTCATCATATCACGTGAACAGTCCCTGAAGATCTCCAAGAGCCTAGGATCTGCCATTATGTCTTGATCCCTCATAGGCCAGATTCCATACTCCACCAAAATTCTAGGCAGTCATTCACAATAGTCCATCCTAAATCTGAGACTAGCCCTATGGGACTAGATGCCCATATTACCCCTCTAAATATTAGGATCATGTGCCTCATCCTCTTGTGCCTTGCCTATATCTACATTTGATCCCTTCGGTGGGGGAGGAGGCATGTCCCCAACGAATGTGTTGATGTCTACAAAATATATAGTACACAACAATAAATAAATAATTTCATTAAACATTTTAATAAAACAAGTTAAAGAACATGCTAAAACAAATTTTATTCTAATTAATTAAGATAATAAAATGAAACTATATTATTTTAAATAAAATACTAATATTACCTCTATCATCTGTAGGTTCATCCAATGTGAAGAGGATGTTGGTACACTGTCTCCAATCCATCCCTGCATATGGAAACGAACCAAGATAAACACATGGTCATTCTCATTGGCTAGTACCGCCAGTGCCTGGGCATATATCCTGGTCGGATACTTTGGAATTCCCCTCTTAGGCATGATCTGGACCTATATGCGCATTTTCACCTCAATCATCAACCTAGGAGGGCCACATTCAAATGTAGGGCTCATCTCTGGAAAATTATCAAAAAATAAACAAAAAATATTTGAAGCGAAAGGGAAGTTCATCCTCCCATGTATCATCACACACCATCTATATAAAGCCCTGCAAAACTTCCTCAAAAAATGGAAGACCATCTGATACATCATGATTCTTCAAATAATCGACATAATACAAAATGGAGAAAATAGTGCACTTCCCATCACTGGTATAGTGTGCAATGGTGGTCACTAATAATGAGAGGCACCTAACCTCCTATGTAACAAAATAGACATCTAATCTCCACCTTGCACTAGAAAATCGGCTAGACGGACTACATAACCCCCAACATATATCTAAGAGTAGATAAGATGACTCTTTGCTACAACCCCATGGGGGACATCAGGGAACTTAGGAAAATAATCCCCTCTCGATAGGGAATTGATAAAATATATGTCCTCCTTATAGGGCATATGCCACATCTCAAGACCGACATAGAAAAACTTCTCATGGACACTCCACCGATGGATCAACTGCACCAACAAGCCAGAGTGCACCTTCAAGGATGTAGCCTTCTCATAGTACTTAAGGAGGCATACATTCCTCAAGAGAGCTCGAATCGCTACGCTAATAGGGTGAGGGTATAAATCCCTCTCCCTCTCTCGGGGCTCCCATGCTCAAACCACATTGTATTGGTCTTCCATTTTCTCCTGCTCTTGTATGCTGACATCTCTGCTACACGATTGAAATATAAAATACATTAACCTCATACAAAAAACACAAATTTTTTATTAAATGAAAAATGTATTTATAAATATGGAAACATAACTTTCAATTAAAAATAAAAAAATATCCCCATTGAACCCGAAAATAGTAATGCACCAGCTTTGGTGCGCTATCAAACACAACAACACCAAAAACAATACATACATATGTATGATGCACCACTTTGGTTTGCATACATGCGTTTTTAACATGGTGCATTTAGAAAACTTTATGCACCAGTTTGTATGTATAAAATTTTTGCACTAGTACATAACGTTCAGGTTATCGAATGCACCAAACTATTTTTTTAAATATTAAGTGCGCGGTGAGTTTGGTAAATATAAATGCAACAAGCGTAACCTAAAAATGTACACACCAATTTATAATTTATAACTTTTCTTGGTGCGTTTTAATTTACAAAACACACTACAAAATTTGTCGTGTTAGGTTCACGCACTAAACGATGGTGCACACTGTAAATTTACAAGGTGCACCACTATTGGTGCAAGCTGAACTTGTAGAATGCACCGTGCAAGTTTTTTTTTTTTAGTGGATTTTTTCACCTTTTTTATAATTCTAATCTGCTAAAAATTTAAATTATAGAGAAACATAGACATTACCTGAACATTTGGTCATTGGGGAGGCATAGTTGACACATGATTCAGAAACAAATTTCACCATTGTTTGAGAAAATTGGAAAGCCACCCAATGAGTATAGTATGAAAGGATGGTGAGCAAGATAAGCACTGACATTAGGGTGCTTGTGTGAGGAAAGAGTGGCACTGGTGCTTCAAAGCTTTATAACATTGGAGATGGTAAAAATGAAATTTATGGCCGGTAGTTATTTTTTATTTAACCCTGTTTCGGTGCGTTATTATAACCAAATTTTTATGTGTTATCTCCAAGAGCACTGCTTACTTAAAGAAAAAAAAAACCTTATGGCGGTGATCTTGTGAAGACACACCAAGGCGTTTGAATAAATTCATCACACCGATGCTTCGAGGGACTATAGCACCACCTTTTTTAAAAATTAAAAACCACCTAGCGGTGCTCTTTCATAGATGCACCGGGGCATTTTCATGCATGAACAACACTGGTGCTTCATGGGAAGATTGCACCATATTTTTTTTTAAATAAAAAACCTATAGTGGTGCTCTTTATAAGTAAGAGTAGAGTGATTTAATACATGAACAACACTAGTGCTTCATTGGAATATCGCACCACATTTTTTTTAAATTAAAAACCTATAACAATGCTCGTTATAGGTATGCACCAGGGGGTTTTAATACATGAACCACATTGGTGTTTCGAGTGGATATAACACCAATATTTTCTAAATTTAACCTTTATCCAGTGCTATCAAGTAGTGTAAGCATCGATATGTTCTATACTCTATATGCACCAGGGGGTTAGAGTACTTATTTAGCACTGGGCTGTCATCACAATGTAACACCATATTAGGAAAAATGAATTTTACAACCGAATTTTTTAAAATTTTACCATTTTCTAGTGCTATTGAGTAGTATACACACTGATGCTCTTTTCATTTAGTGCACCATTTTTTTTTTGAAAAAATAAATCTTCCACAGTGCACCATGTTCTATTAGGAAATGTTGCTTATAAGAATAGTAAAGCACCAATATGTTTGTATATTATATATGCACCATTAAAAAAACATCTGCTAAAACATCAGTCTGCCTACCTCTTCTAGTGACCTAAGCTACAAATGGATTTTTGGGCTATTTTTATAGGGGATTCCACAAAAACCTCTCCTAGAGGTTCTTTTCCTTGTAGTGTTCATACTCGCACACCTCCGCACTTCTGGATGAGGTTAATTTTTATAATTATTATACAAAATATCTTAATTGGAGAACACTTATAATACATTTTCTATGGTTATGCGAAGGTTGATTTCTCGATATTTTAGCAAGATATTTAATTCTATATAAGGTTATATTATATAAACTAAATGATTCGCTTAAGCATCAATTCAATATTTGGAGTGCAAAGTAAGTTCATTGTGTAGAGGTCCTCTGCACTCCACAAAATGAACTTTCTCTGCACCTCGGCCTTCGAATTAAAATTTAAAATGGAGTAACATCAACTTAACATTATTATATACGATAAATCCAAAAAGTGTATAAACTAAGAAAAATTATGAGCGATATAACATATATATCCAATAATTTAAAAAAATCATAAAATGTTTAAAGCTTATAGAAAATTCATGATTCAAAATTACTTCAAAAGATTTCGACTTGCGAGTTTCACCTTTCAAAATCCTACTCGTGAGATACTGCTCTTCGATGTTAGAATGATGTGGAGGTTTTAAACGTAACCCAATGTATGGAAAAACGTAGGTGTGGAAAATGCAGCTGGTTGGGTGGCTATAACCTTGCCCTCATTTATTGACTATTATTGAACAACTAGGTGTTGGAAATATTGTCATTGATGGAAAAGGAGCACAAAGGAGTAGCACTAGAACTAGTAATAAGGAAAAGGAGCAGCAAAGAAGCAAGGATCAACATTAGAATATTTATCAGTCATGAGCAAAGGTAGAAAAGGAGCAAAGGCAACAAGCAAGGTCAAGTCATGAACGCATTGGGTCAAGTTGTGAACATGGGCAGAGTCATGCACGAGTGGGTCGAGCCGTCTTATTTTAAGTTTAGAAAAGCTCAAAGAGTCTGGCTATGGAATACGTTTAGATTAGTGTAGCGGGTCGTGAACGAGTCAGGAAGAGTCGGGCCTAAACCCTTTATCGCATAGCACACATCGCTATCGGTGAGTTTTATATTTATATCTAAATACTTTTCAAGTTAATTAATATGTGATGCGAAGTATATCACACATCACATGTGATAAGGTTTAGCAGAAATTGCAAGAATTAAAATTAGTAAAGTTGCGGAGTTGCGGGGATGTAAGTTAATGGAGTTGCGAAGCGATAAAACACAGAAAACGCAAAATGTGAAGTGCGGGTGATGATGTGGCAAGATGATGTGGCAATGATGTTGATATGACATTTCAGTGACGTGGCAAGCTGACGTGGAAGATGACGTGGCCCCGACCCCATAGACCACAGTTAATTTATGATGACATGAAAATGACGTGGCAGTGATGTGGCAATGACATGGCAATGATGTGGCACAGTGACGTGGAGATGACATGGACCTGGCCCAGATACCGTACATTGGAATCGGTGATTCTTATGTTTATATGTTAAGACTTCGCAAGTTATATGTTTTAAGGTGCGACATGCAATAAGGAGTTTTCTATGATTTGCGAAATCGTAGAATCGCAAGTATTGCGAAATCTGTAAATTGGTAAAGTTGCAAAGTGAGATAAAGAGGCTCGGATGTGATGTAGTTTCAAAGGAAAAATATAAAGGATTCCAAATCCGTATGTAAAGCTTTTCCTGTGTTAAATCGCATCAAAGGAGGAAAAGGAGATTATAATGTAAAATCTATGGAACACCGAAGTGCGAAGAGCGATTTGTGAAGCAGATGCGATGCGGTTCAGAGGTAAATATTAATATATTTCAGGTCCAAGGTTTAATGTGTTTGCGTTGGTTTTATTAAGAAAACCATGGAAGTGGAGGTCAACTTAGGTAACAAAGGAAAAGGTTGAACGCGGAAGAAAAGACTCGAGTAACAAAGGAAAAGGTTGAACACAACAAGAAAAGGCTCGGGTAAGTAAAAGGACCTGACCCCGTGCAGAACAATGTTGTATGCAGTTATGACAGTGTGTTAAAAGGAAAGGGTGAATGCAAGAGGAAAGGCTCTGGGCAGGTGACTCAACACTCGTGCAGAGGTGTTATGCAGCTACGACCATTTGAGAACAAAGTCTGAACGTGGGCAGAAGGAGACTCGGGTAAGTAACCTGACATAGAGAAAAGGAGCAGAGAATAACATAGAATGCTACAGGTAAGATATGCAATAGGCAGAGGTAGTGTAAAACGTAAAGGCATGGGTCACGTGAAGCAAAGACAGTTGTGCAGAATAGTTTTGAAATATAACAGCAGATATTGAAAAGATCAATGACAACAACAGAAAAGACAAAAACCACAATGAGAAAAAGAGTTGGAATGGCTGAGTGATATGCATTTTTTCTAACTGTAAATGTAATTGTATTTATTATTTTTATTATATGTGATGCAAAGGAAAGTCTCCCAGGCAAAGAAAAACTCCATTTGATACTAAAATAAATGTATACATTGTAACATTCTGAATATGCTGAGTGAAGAAATGAGTGGGTGGAAGGCAAAGAGTCATGCCTGTTCACTTAATTTTCCCATATAGAATGTAAACAACCATTAATTTATCTCTATAAATAATGTTATTGTAACATGCATAGAGACGAGGGAAAGCTGCAGAATGAAAAAGAGTGGAAGAAGGTAAGAGAGTTGCAGAAGTTTAGAGTGTGGATGAATGAGAGTAAGAAGATAGAGATGATGTAAACATCCAGAGCTGATAAGAAGCATATATGGAGGTTGAAAAGGAAGCAGTGAAGAAGGAGAAAAAAAGAGTTGATATCCAGGTAAATCAGCACATGATTTTATTGTAGTGTGAGGGAATTGGAGCTTCCATATCAATTTGTTTCTTGATAGATGTCCAATTGGAGCTAGTTAAGGTAGGAGCCTCCTGTGGGTTGTAGCATGCAGAAAATACATGGGAGTTGGTGCTTCCGTTTCAAGTTGTAGGTTGATAGATGCCCAGTTGGAGCTGGTTGAGGTAGGAGCCTCCTGTGGGTTGTAGTCTGCAAAAAATAGATGGGAGTTGGAGCTTCCTTGCAAGTTGTAGCTTGCAAAACTTTAGGTAGTAGCCTCCTGTAGGTTGGAGCCTACAAAAAATAATTTGTGAGAGGGAGTTGGAGCTTGCCTTTGCATCACAACAATAATAAGATGTGTTTTTCTCCCTTATGGGTTTTCACTTATATCTGACGTCTATGTGCTTGATGATTATGTGTTGATGTGATGTTTTAATCTTCTTAATTACTTGCTGCCCACTCATTAATTTTGTTGATTCATTATGTATTAAGCTTCTTATGAAATGATGGTGTAAATGAGGTGAATGAAAAGAGTTTTAAATGTCCATGAATGTACTAAATTTATTCACACCCCCTCTCAGTTTAGCTAAGGGTTCATCAATTGGTATGAGAGCCAGGTTCCTTTAGTAACATTTTAACGACTGGAATGAGGTCCTATGTCCCAAAAATGGCTAGCCTAGAAGGATGCTCAACAAATAAAGCCCCATTGTTTACTAGCACAAACTATGATTTCTGGAAAAGAAGAATGAGGACATAATTAATGTCTCTAGGAATAGAAGTTTGGGTTGTTGTGGAAGTAAAATATGCACCAAAGGATACAGACACTAAAGAAGAATCCAAACAAGATTTCAGAGCTAATACAAAAGCAATGAATGCACCCTTGAGCGATATAAGTGAGTTAGAATTTATCAAAGTAATGCACAGTAAGACTGCCAAAGATATTTGGGATACTTTAGGAAACATTCATGAGGGAGATACAAAGGTGAAGATGGCCAAACTGCAAAAACATAGAACTCAGTTTGAAAACTTAAAAATGAATGAAGATGAAGATATAGCTGCATTCTTCTTAAGAGTTTCAGAAGTTGTGAATATCGTGTTAGGCCTAGGAGAAGAAATTAAAGAAAGTGTTGTAGTCCAGAAAATATTGAGATCTCTACCATCCATGTTTAATCCTAAGGTTTCTACCATAGAAGAAAGAGAAAAATGGGAAACCTTAACCAGAAACCACTTACTTGGGAACTTAACAGCATATGAGATGAGACTTACTAAAGGGAAGTCAAACATGAGGGAGGTTGCCTTTAAGGTAGACAAATGCATAAAAGAGAAGGAAGGTACATGTTCATGATCTAATGAAGAAGAAGCCAAATTTGTCAGAATATTGGATAGAGGCACATGCAAGTACAAAGGTAAACTTCCATTCAAGTGCTTTAATTGTGGAAGAGTGGGGCACTATGCCTCAAAATGTCCCAATAAGATAACAGAGAATCAATCTGAAGGGAAAGAGAAAAGAAGCTCCTATAATATGCAGAAAAGGAAGAAATTTAATTAAAAATCATTTTATGCTCAGCACGACAGCAGTGCATCTGAAAGCTCAGATGAATCCTCCAATGAAGAAGGAACCTATGAATTCGTCTTAATGTCCAAGGAAGAGCTTGAAGATGATCTCCTGGAATCTGATGAATAAATTGAGGTGGACGTTTAGAGGGAATTGATAAGTTCCCTAAAGGAAATTGAAAGGCTTAAACTTAAGAGTAAGAAACAAAAAGGGATCCTTCTGAAATATGCAAAGACAGAACCAAATTCAGAAGACCTTATTAAATTGAAAGTTGAACTAGAATAATAAAGGAAAATAGAGGATATTCTGAAAAGGAAAATAAAGGACAAAAATCAGGAGCGTGAAAAGTTGGAAGAAGAAGTGGTAAACCTAAGAAAGAAATCAGAAAAGGCCCAAAGGAATTAACTATGAATATTCCACAAATGAAAAGCTCTGAACAATTGGAAAAAATACTCAAGGCTCAAAGATATCCTCTTATGAAGGTCAGGATAGGCTATAAAAGAGAAAACAGTAAGTCCAAGGTTGAAAATAACAAGGGTATCACTTTTGTGAAAGCTGTAATAAAAGAAAATGATATCTCTCAGCAATATGAGATTATTGCAGCTAGAAGACTGATATAAGAAAGGAGAAGGTTGTGTAAGCAGCTTGAAGATGAGATTACCTCTATGGAGAACTCAGAGAAGGTAGACATTAAAAGAGATAATGAAGTAGCCCAAAAGTGATCCACAGAAGAAGAAACCAACAAGAACTTGATGTGTAATGAAACAAACAGAAACAAGCAACAACATCAAGAGACAAATAATGAGAGGAAGAAGAAAGAAGTTGCAAAAATATTAATTGTTTCTGAAGATCAATTGAACAAGTTTAGAAGATCTCAAAGGAGGTTATTTCCACCTATGAAAAATATCACATGTTTCTCTTGTCATAAACCAGGACATATTGCAACACATTGTAAGATAAGGCATATCAACTTTAACCAACAAAATATGCAGCAAATAAGAAGACCCCCTCAAGCAAGAAAATGGAAAAGACAATCTTTCACCAGGTACACAAATCATTTCGAAGGCTATTGTTATTCATGAAATGAATATGGACAAGCAGTAGCTCAATATAAGACAAAGCAAATCATGTTGAACTAGCAAAGGATGCAACAAATGAAAGGACTACCTCAAGCAAGAAAATGGATAGGACAACCTTTCACCAGGTACACAAATAATTTCCAAGGCTACTGTTATGCATGCAATGAATTTTGACATAAAATTTTTGAATGTAAATTATGTTTAAAAAGGAGCACAAAATGTTATACATCAGCTCAAACGTACCTAGGAAAAATAAGATTTTATGTGTGCCACAAGTGTGGACACAAAGAAAATGAATACAGGCTTCCATATACAGTAAAGGACTCTAGACAGATGATGGAACCAAATCAAATTAGACCAAACTATGAATAAAAAAGAAATGCAGACATTATGAGTAACCCCAACAAAGTATGGAAGAAGAAGAAAAAGGGGGAGCCTGTTACTTCAATGAAATTTTGAATCCATCATAGTCTCAGGGGGAGCTGCTCTAGGAAGCAACGCAGATATCCAGAAAGTGATAGACAAGAAGCAACATCTCAGGGGGAGAGCAGTTCATCAAAGGTCCCCATAATAGTTGTCAAAGAAGAGCTGCTTGGAATAAGAACAACTAAAAGTTCAGGAAGGGAAAGGACAATTCCTTTGGCAGAGAACTATAGAGGAAGAAGGACACCTGAAGCATCCCATGATAATTTGAGATAGCCAATAGATTTATGGAAGAAGAGAAAGCAGCAAGAAGCCATGGTGGTAAAGGGAACATCATTCATGAACTTGGAAAGTAGAGGATGATTACACTGTGTGTCTTACTGCAAGTGTTGATAATTGAACAAAATTATTTTAAGAAGGATGAATAAGAAAGTGTTATTATTAGAGAAATGGTATGATACAGGTCCTCAGGATTAGAATATCATGGTATGCATCATGGTGGTGGTATGGTAGGTATATGTGGATTAAGCTCTGGTTGCTCTGATTTTTGCAAAGTATCTCCTGATTGTAAATACTGGAGAATGTCGAGCTACATTTTTAAAGTAGGGAAATATCATTAAAAGTGCCAAAGGATCATTATATTGTTTGCATTAATGTATTATGTTGAGCATTGAAGAAGTACTTATTCTTGGATATAATTGCACTCCTCTTCAAGACAATGTTCATAGAATTTCAAGGCTTCAGTCTTTAGGTCATCCATAAAGCTGTGGGCAGTTTGTCTTTTGAGAATCTAATTAAATAAACTAAAGATTTTTTCCTAAAGCTCATTATTAGAATAGTTTCAGTGTATATGGAGCAACAGTCATTCTGGAGCAGCCCTAGAAAGGCATATGCCATGACATTCATTTAATAACAGAATGATCAAGGTTATTGATGCCATAATCAAAGTTTGTATATTGTTGATTGTTGTTGAGAATAGAGGAGATCACAATACAAATAATAGAGATTATGAAGGTTGTATCAACTGTGGATGTCTGTGGGTTATGCAAGAGAGGTATGTAGTTGAATTGAGAAGGTTTGATAATGAGATTATGGGCAGATGGTCTATGAACCAAGTTCTGTGAAAATATATCCTTGAATTTGTAACGAAGTCATAGTACAATCTAATGTGACACACCTTCTCCTCAGCATAGTTACCTTGATTAGATACTCTTGGTTGTAATTAGAGCTTTGAATCTCTCCCTTAGCCTGGAAATTATGCCATTCTCACCCACATCAATAAGAATAAGGAATGAAGGTTTCATCACTTGATCATCTTGCAGTAGTGAGACTGTACAACACAAAGCATTAAACATATCTGGCATTAATGGTTTGAGATGAATATGTCACTATTTAGTATTAAAGTCATTGGGTCTTTTATATTGAAAGATTGTCTATTTTTACAACAAGTTGTAAGGATTCTTGAGATTCACTTTTCACATTAGCATCAAGGGCCTTTCGGCTGTTAGTGTAATATCCCTGTCAGTAGTCTAGCACATATCACCACCAACAGTCAGTAAAGGTGAACCACAGCTGCAAAAGACAGATTGGCATCATCAAAGTTGAACGGATGTATATTGCAGATGTGTAGTGCAGTCGAAGACATATTCCATCAACAATCTTCCTTAACAGATATGCATTGCAAATGAAGACCAAGATTGGTATGAATATTCTTGTTGCTAGCTACAAACTTGCAATTGATCTTGTCTAGTCCTATGTGCTCTTGCAATATTAACAGAAACTGAAGTATATTTGGAGCAGACTGTCTATATCACATGGAGCATCCTCATTATGGTTGTATTATTCCAATGGTGTACCTCTGATTATACAGTCTAATATAGTTTGTTATATGGAGTGCCGTTATCATCACTTTCAACATTATAAAAGTGCAAGGATTCTGTGTTGCTGGATGATATTAGTTTGTTGTGTACATACCTGAAATTTTACCGGTTTCCAAAGTATTATACTAACAAGGAATATGCAGTGGCATACAATCAATAACATAAAGACAGAATGACGAAGACCTATACACAAATCGGAGAGAAGTAATGCAAATATGGAAACTACACTAGAAAATGTGTAACCCTTTTCCATTGATGTCAAAGGGGGAGGAAAAAAAGCAGAAGAAGAAAGGCACTTCTGAAAAGCAAGCAGAGGAAGAAATAAACTTCTCAGAATGAAAGGGGGAGGAAGTCTTGGAGGAAGTATCAAAGTATTGGTGAATGTGTTGCCATCAATGCAAAAGGGGGAGACTGTTGGAAATATTGTCATTGATGGAAAATGAGCACAAAGGAGCAACACCAGAACTATAAATAAGGCAAAGGAGCAGCAAAGAAGCAAGGAGCAACATTAGAATCTTTATCAGTCATGAGAAAAGGTAGCAAAGGAGAAATGGCAACAAGTAGGTTCAAGTCGTGAACGCATTGGGTCAAGTCGTGAATGTGGGAAGAGTCATACATGAGCGGGTCGAGCCGCATTATTTTAAGTTTAGAAAAGCTAAAAGAGTCGGGCTATGGAATACATTCAGATCAGTGCAGCGGGTCGTGAATGAGTTGGGAAGAGTCGAGCCCGAACCCTTTATCGCATAGCGCACATCGCTATTGGCGAGTTTTATATTTATATGTAAAGTCTTTGCAAGTTAATTAAGATGTGATGTGAAGTATATCGCACATCACATGCGATAAGGCTTAGTGACGATTGCAAGAATTGAAATTAGTAAAGTTGCGAAGTTGCGGGGACGTAAGTTAATGAAGTTGCGAAGCAATAAAACACAGCAAATGCGAAATGCAAAGTGTGGGCGATGACATGGCAAGATGGTGTGGACATGATGTTGCAGTGACGTGGCCCCAACTCCACAGACCGTATTTAATTTATGATGATGTGGAAATGACGTGGCAGTGATGTGGAAATGCTGTGGCAATGATGTGGCATGGTGATGTGGCACGATGATGTGGAGATGACATGGACCTGGTCCGGATCCCGCACATCACAATCGGCGATTCTTATGTTTATATGTTAAGACTGCGCAAGTTATATGTTTTAAGGTGCGACGTGTGATAAGGAGTTTGTTGCAATTTTCGAAATCGTAGAATTGCAAGTATTTCGAAATCTGTAAATTGATAAAGTTGCGAAGTCAGATAAAGAAGCCCGGATGCGATGTAGTTCCAAAGGCAAAATCCAAAGGATTTCAAATCCGTATGTAAAGATTTTCCTATGTTAAATCACATCGAAGGAGGAAAAGGAGATTATAACGTAAATTATATGGAACACCGAAGTGCAAAGTGTGATTTGTGAAGCGGACGTGATGCGGTTCAAAGGTAAATATTACTATATTTAAGGTCCAAGGTTTAATGTGTTTGCGTTGATTTTATGAAGAAAACCATGGAAGTGGAGGTTGACTCGGGTAACAAAGGAGAAGGCTAAACGAAGAAGAAAAGAATCGAGTAACAAAGGAAAAGGTTGAACATAGCAAGAAAAGGCTCAGGTAAGTAAAAGGACCCGACCCCGTGTAGAACAGTGTTGTACGCGGTTGCGGCAGTGAGTTAAAAGGAAAGGTTAAATGCAAGAATAAAGGCTCTGGTCAGGTGACCCGACACTCGTGCAGAGGTGTTATGCGGTTGCGACCATTTGATAACAAAGTTTGAACATGGGCAGAAGGAGACTTGGGTAACTAACCCGACATAGAGAAAAGGAGCAGAGAAGAGCATAGAACGATGCAGGTAAGATATGCAATAGGCAGAGTTGGCATAAAACGTAAAGGCATGGGTCAAGTCAGGAAAAGATGGTTGTGCAGAACAATTTTGAAATATAACAATAGAAACTGAAAAGATCAATGACAACAGCAGAAAAGACAAAAACCACATCAAGAAAAAGAGCTGGAAGGGCTGAGTGATATGCATTTATTGTAACTGTAAATGTAATTGTATTTATTATTTTTATTGTATGTGATGCAAAGGAAAGTCTCTCTGGCAAATAAAAACTCCATTTGATACTAAAATAAATGTATATATTGTAACATTATGAATATGTTGAGTGAAGAAATGAGTGGGTGGAAGGCAAAGAGTCATGCCTGTTCACTTCATATTCCTATATAGAATGAAAACATCCATGAAGTTATCTCTATAAATAATGTATTGTAACATGCATAAAGATGAGAGAAATATGCATAATGGAAAAGAGCGGAAGAAGGTAAGAGAGTTGTAGAAGGTTTGAGAGTGGAAGAATGAGAGTAAGATGATAGATATGCTATGCACATCTGGATCTGATAAGAAGCATATATGAAGGCTGAAAAGGTAGTAGTGAAGAAGGAGAAAAACATAGCTAATATCCAGGTAAATCAGCATATGATTTTATTGTAGTGTGAGGGAGTTGGAGCTTCCATATCAAGTTGTAACTTGATAGATGTCCAGTTTGAGCTGGTTGAGGTAGGAGCCTCCTGTGGGTTGTAGCCTGCAAAAAATACATTGGAGTTGGTGCTTCTGTTTCAAGTTTTCGCTTGAGATATGTCTAGTTGGAGCTGGTTGAGGTAGGAGCCTCCTGTGGGTTGTACCCTGTAGAAAATAGATGGGAGTTGGAGCTTCCTTGCAAGTTGTAGCTTCTAGAATTTGAGGTAGTAGCCTCCTATAGGTTGGAGCCTTACAGAAAATCAGTTTTGAGAGGGAGTTGGAGCTTTTCTTTGCATCAAAACAATAATAATATGTGTTTTTCTCCCTTATGGGTTTCCACTTCTATCTGTTGTCTATGTGCTTGATGATTATGTGTTGATGTGATGTTTTAATTTGCTTAATTACTTGTTGCCTACTCATTAATTTTGTTGATTCATTATGTATTAAGATTCTTATGAAATGATGGTGTAAATGAGGTGAATGAAAAGAGTTTTAAATGTCCATGAATGTACTAAACTAATTCACCCCCCCTCTCAGTTTAGCTAAGGGTTCATCACTAGGTAATTGGTTCTATCTTTATTAAAAAATTGTATGATGCTATGACAAAATTGTTGAAGTTTTTTCAACTCTCGAATCATCTTTGATTTTTCTGAATTGGGTAAAACAAACTTGAACATTTTTCAAGGAATAATAGTCTTGTAATTATGTTTATTCTAATATACACTTTATTGTATCAATTAGAAGCACTTATAAAAAAATCCTATTATCAGTTACTAAATCGAGCTATGCGAAAAGAGCTAAAGATATATTCATTCTACGTTAAAATGGGAAAGTGAAATTAGGGGGTAGTAGTAAGTACAAAGTATATATGCTATTAATTTTCCATTGGTATTAATTGGTAAAACGATCGGTGCATTTATAATCCAAGAAATATGTCCCATATAGAGGAAATTTGACCTTCAGAATCATTGCAAGTGCATTGTTATAATAGAATATCGAAATAAGTATACATATTGAACTAGAGGCTTTGAGGCCTTTTCCTTTATGTATGTTAAATTTGGTTCATGTAATGGCCACAAACAATTCGATGATCTCTTTCATGTATTAAAATCCCACCTATATTAACAATGATGTTAGTTGGAATGCTGTATATGATAAAAAAATACCATGACGTAGATACATCTACATTGTAAAGTAACAATCTATTCATATAGGAAATGTTTGTCTCAATTAAATTTTCATGATTTTGATAACTAAATGATTGTGAAGGAGAAAAAATTATACACATGGGGTCCCTGAACACATCATTACTGTTTGTATGTTGTTTGACAAGATCCATGGATGCAACAAGATTTTTGAGTATTTCTTGTGGAGCAGAAACAATTCACACTAATGAAAAAAATATAACATGGGTCACTAATAATGATTAAATATACATTGGTAGGCTAGGATACATAAGATACATCTCTCAACAAGCTCACAGTTCTTTCATCCAATACCTACGCTACTTCCCACAACCTATTAACAAATGTTTTTATCACTTGCCTTTGTAGTGTTAGCATGGAAGCACTCAATTTCAGTCTGGAAATCACTTCCAGGTGATGGAATTGATCCAAGAGATCAAAAGTGAAAACAAAAATATCAAAATTCCAATCTCTGCTTTAAAAGAAGCATGAATTTCTATTTCCATGGAAAAGAGGTGGCGAAAAAAGAGTGCATTTAGCAGAGGTTTTCAGTAATGGATTCCATTGTAGTCACTGCC
Organism: Pinus albicaulis; assembly: GCA_034641835.2. NCBI lineage: Eukaryota > Viridiplantae > Streptophyta > Pinopsida > Pinales > Pinaceae > Pinus > Pinus albicaulis. Next base: position 861,591,001 of record CM076582.1, read on the forward strand.
TTAAATGAGATATCGATTCACTTGCTACAGAATCTATGGACTATGCCTCACAACGCTATAACTTTGGCAGGGTTACATGTTTGCGATGAGGTTAAGCAAGTGATATGGTGGGCTCTTTTGAAGGTCCCTAGGCTTAATTTTTTTTTTCTGAATCTTCAATGGGAAACTTAATTCAAACTCAACATCCTTCAATTCAGTTCGTGGTGGACACAAAGAAGCTCTTTGTAATAAAAGAGAAAAATTACCCCAAATTCCCAACATCTAACTAAGAGTTTGCATTATCATGTCTGCAATAAATAGTTTGAAGTAGGTGATGAAGCCTGGGAAATGCCATGTGGAGTTTAGAGCTCCGCATAATGAAAACCACCTCTAGGCGGAGTCCGCACTCCACACTCTATTTTTGGTTTAATCAAAGTTTATAAAATTTCTGCACACTACAATACCTTTATCTATTGGGACAGAAGTTGCGAAGGCTTTCTTGATACCACAAAAGAGGCATCATTTATCTTTAACAAATAAATACATATCGAATGAATGTAGAGGGAACTCATGGGTTCACAAGTGAGGCAATTCCCTTATTCGATATATTTTTATTATAAAAAAAGTTACCAAATTAACGAGAACTATACCGAGTTCTCATTTTTTAGAGGTTGCAAAAAATCATCTCATTTTGAAAAGTGTTGATTTAGAATACACTCTTTTTTTTTGGAGCATATTTTTGACACTTTACATTTTCTTATGTATTAAATATGCACATTTATTTTAAATGTTAGTGATTTTCAAGGCAATTTTGAAAAGTGTTGTGCAACATCAACCCATTTTTTCTAGACTTATTTTTGACACTTTAAATTTTCTGATATAATAAATATGGATATATATTTTTTAAATATTGGTGATTTAAAAGTTGATGCAACATCAACCTTTTTTTTTCGAGGGAATATTTTTGACACTTTAAATTTTTTTATGTCCTAAGTATGCACAATTTTTTTAAATGTTGGTTATTTAACCATTTTTCAAGTTGTCTTATTCATTTTCTTATTTTTCGTCCTAGGATGTATGTTTTTTAAGGGTTTTTCAAGTTTGTGTTTTTCATTTTTCTTTGCAATGTTTTTCTATAATGATTTTTTAATTTTTTTTTACAAATTTTAAAATAATTAAAAAAGTTAATATTTTGAAGTTATGTTTATATATATATTTATATATAGTTAATTAATAGTTCATTACACATAAAATAATTATCATTAAAAAATAATAACCTTAAACACTTGAAAAAAATACACATTTTACATCTAGATATAATTAAAAAGATACGTATTTTGGGAGTTTTTCACTAAAAACGACATGTTAAATAAATGATTTTTGGGAAAATAATTGAATAAAAAAGTTGAAAAATAACAAATTTTGAGCAATATTTATGAATTTGATGTCCAAAGATAATAAATTTGAACTTTTTTTTTTTCCAAAAACAATAATTCAAATAAAATTTTACGTAAAATTTAAAAAAAAATGTTTTATTTATTTATTTTTTAATTATTATTATTATTATTTTTAAAATCAAGTTTAAAAAAAAAAATGTTAAAAAAAATATTGGAAAAAAAAAACAAAAGAAAAAAAAACATCTAAAACAAAAATTTGGAAAAAAGTTTTAGCAAAAAGAGAGAAAATTTTAAAAATTTAAGCATATTAAGCATGTTAAAATTAAAATTTATTTAAAAAAAATTATTGAAAAAAAAATTATTATAAAAAAAACAGAGTATTTCAAAAAATAAAAATTTAAAATTTAAAATATAAGGGAAAAAAATTTAAAAAAATAGATTGATAAAAAGACTAAAAAACATTTAAAAAAATTGGAAAAAATTTATTTAAAAATAAAATAAAAAATAAAATAAAATTAAAAAGATAAAAATAAAAACCATTTTGTAAGGGGTATCCACCATGACTCCCCACCCCCGCGCCAAAGGGTCATAGGAAAGGCGATAAGGGTGGCACATCACCTTGTCGCTATGCCTACATCCTTTTGGCATCAGGGCGAGGGGATTTGATTCCTGGAATCGAGGGCCTTTTCCCTGCTCCCCAAGGGCGTCAGGTCGTTGATTCCTAGAATCGACAATCCCCCACATAGTTGTGGGGGCTCGTCCATTCTAGGAATCGATGACACCCCACCCTAGCGCCAAAAGGATCGTGGGTAGGGGCAACAGGCATGACGCCACCCCTGTTGCTCACCTACACCCCTTTGGTGTCGGGGTGGAGGGGCCACCCCTTACAAAACACTTTTATTTTATTTTATTTTTATTTTATTTTCTTAATGCCATTTTTAAACTTTTATTTTAATTATTTTTAATGTTTTATTTGAAATATCTTATTTTTATTTTCTTTTGTAATGTTTAGAAAAAATTATATGTATTTTTAAAAAAATGTAGTATATGTATTAATTTTTTTAATGTTTATTTTTTTAATATTTTTTATTTTTTAAATTATTTTTAAATATTTTTTTTAGATAATCTAATATTTATTATCTTATTAAATAATTATTTTAAATTTTTTTATTTAATTCTTTTATGTTTGAATTCATTTTTTTTACTTTATATTTGTTTTGGTGTTTATTTATTTATTTAATGTTTTAATATATCTTTTTATTTACTTGTTTAACATTTTTGTTTTTTTGTAGTTATTTTTTTTTTCTAATATTTTTTGTTTTGTTTTGTTATATATATATATATATATATATATTATTTTCTTGTAGGGCTAGCGTTGATCCTCGACTAGCAACCTGACTTCACTATGTGTCAATTTGATAACTGATTTTAAAGTTTTCGTTATAATGAATCAAATCTACCCCACAATGTGTCAATTTTATGATTGATTTTTAAGTTTTCATTGCAATGGGTTGAGTTCGCCTCCACTGTGTGTCAATTTGATGGTTAATTTTTATTTTTTCTTTGCAATGTGTCAAGTTGTCTTAGGCTAAGATTTTAAAATAGCTATACTTTTAGCATTTAAAAAAGAAGTATAATGACTCTTTCATTTAAGTGTTAATTTTTACAGTTTTTTAAAGTCATATAATTTGTCCATAATGCTATATGTTGCAAACTTAAGGTTTCTTGTAGTCATGATATTTGGTTTTAATTCCATGGTTGAATTTGTTTCAAATGTTTAATGCTTTTCCGACTCATGATATTCGATCTTTAATGCTATGGTTGAAAAAAATTATAGTTTTAAGGTTTTTCAGAGTCATGATATTTTATCTTTAACTCTGTGGTTGAAAAATGTTGGAATTTCAAGTCTTTTCAAAGACATGATATTTTATTTTTAATGTCATGCTTGAAAATTGTTGGAATTTTAAGGTTTTTCGGAGTCATGATACTTTATATTTAATGACATTGCTAAAAAGTGTTGAAAATTTACCCTGAAAAAAAGACGTTGTTCGAGCATCAACACTTTTAGTTTTCAGGGTGTTTTTTCATGTTTTTTGCACAAAAGGAAATTGGTTTTTATTGCCATTTTTAAAAAATGTTGAAAAGTTACCCCTAAAAAAAATGTTGTTCTAACACTAACACTTTCTGTTTTTAGGATTTTTTTCATGTTTTTTTGTAGAAAATCTAACAGTGGTATTCAATCTGATTTTATAATGTACTAAAACAACATATTGAATCATTCTACAATTTGTGGAAACAAAACATGATCACACAATCACATAATAAGTAAGAGAAAGTGATAATCAATCGCAAAACAAAAGATGTATCAGGGGAAAGCACAATACCTAAAATCCCACTATCTATATATTGTGTAAAGTCAAGATTATGAAACAATACAATGTTTTTCTCTCTCAAAGAAATTCCTGCACTGTACCATCTGTCTCAATCTGATTTAGGCAAAATCAACCAATTACTTAACCAATTCTCAGTCTTTGCTCATCCTGCCTTTCTCACACATTCCTGGAGGAATTACATCCCTATTAAATAGGAAAATCCATTTAATTTATTTTGCAATGATTCCTTGGCCTCCACATGACTCTATAACTGACCTGCACAATTTTCTAATTATACAACTGATAGTTATCATCCCTTTAACCTATCTCAACCGGGCCTTACTTAGAATTGACATGCAACAAATATTTATAGTGAATTATCAGTTAACTGATTGATCATTACTTGTGAACTAAATCAGATCTAATTCACTTGACCTCTCACTAGCTCATCACTTAGTTAGAACTAGTTAAACTAATTTTAACTCAATTTATTGAGTTAACTAATTACGACTCACAAATAAATTTTACTGGACCCCCTTAAATCATGGGATAACTGTACATGCATCCTCTCAAATCCTCAACTCAAATTTTGTAAGCTAACTCAGCCATTCTGACTTAATTAACTAATACAAGCTGTTATGAGATGAAATTACAATTTCTCTTCCAATTTAATTAAGGGAAAATTAAATCAGAAGCCCCCTTGGGGTGCCATGTCAATACTCCCTCTCAACAAGAAATGGATTATATGCTACCCCGATCCTGTCTCTATGGAATTCAAATTTGCTTCTTGCTAATGCATTTGTCAAGATGTTTTCATCATGCTCCTCCATACGAATGTAATATAATGACATAATGCGCCTCTAAACACAATATCTAAGATGGTGACACTGGATATGAATATGCTTGGACTTGTCATGGAATATTGGATTGACCAAGAGTTTGATGAAACTATGGTTATCACAATGTATCACCATTGGATCCATCTTTTGACCAAACAAACCAACAAGTATCTTCCTGATCCAGATGGCCTCGCATGCTTCCTGACTGGCCGCCATGTACCCTGCCTCCACTGAACTGAGTGTAACTGATCTCTGTTTCCTACTACACCAAGAAAATGTTGTTGATCCTATGTTAAGGATGCCTCCTGATGTGATCCTCCAGTTGGATGGGCTCCTTGCCCAATCTGCATTGGTGAAGCCTTGAAGCTTCACTCCCTCTATCCATTTTTACCATAATCCATACTCTATAGTGTCTCTGAGATATCTCAACACATGCTTCCCTGCCTTCCAAAATATCTTGGCGGGCTTAACCATAGCTTGTCTTAGTTGGTTAACTGTGTAGCATATGTCAGGCCATGTGTTCACCAAATGCATGAGTGGACCCACAAGCTTCCTGTAAATAGTAGCATCTGCTACTTTTCCTGAAGTAGCATCCTCCTTCCTCTAGTTTCTAGCAAGAGGAGTCTCCATGGGTTTTCTCCCCTGGATGTGTATCTTACTCAAAATCTCCTTGGCATACTCGCCCTGAGATACAAATAGCACCCCATCTCTTTTCCATATTGCCAATCCAAGGAAATAGTGCACGAGCCCCATGTCCTTCATCTCAAATTCTCTTGCAAGATCATCTTTGAGAGACTTTATGAGCTACTCATCACCTGTCAATATTAGATTATTGAAATAAACAATAATTAAAATCTTACAATCAACCACTATATGATATAGGTTCGCATCCACTTCACTCTTGGTGAATCCCAACCCGGTGAAATAGTTGTCAATCTTAGTGTACCAAGCATGAGGTGTTTGCTTTAGCCCATACATTGCTCTCTTGAGTCTACACACATGTGACTGCATGTTTAAGGTCTCAAAACCTTCCGGATGCTCAATGTACACTTCTTCCTTAATAACTCCATTAAGAAAGGTTGAATTTACATCCATCTAATGTATTTACCATCCCATCTATGCTGAGAGTGCAAGGATGGGTCTAATAGATGAGTACCTTCTGACTTGTTTAAAAGTCTCATCATAGTTAATCCCCTCCACCTGAGAGAACCCTCTGGACACAAATCCGACCTTGTGCTTCTCCACACTTCCATCTGTTATCTGCTTCACCTTGTAGACCCATCTGGATCCTACAACTGACTTCTCCATTAGTCTTTGGACAACTTCCCATGCATTGTTTCCAATGATGGAGTCATAATCCTCAACCATGGCATCAACCCACATTGGCTGCATTGCTTCCTAGAAAGGGGATGGTTCTATCTCAATACCTTCGCTCATAAGAGCCATGTATCCAGTGTACCACTCTATGTACCTTCTCTTCTTGTGCTATGATTTGGGTGCTCCCACATTATCTCTTGCATCCAACAATAATATTTCAGTCTCTCCGGTACACTTCCTTCCATCTCTAGTAAATGGCTATGCATGAGTGGTTTTTACCACTCTATTTTCCTCTGCTTATGGCTACTCCACATCCTGAGGTTAATCCTTTGGAGCTAAGCGCTCCTCGACTCCATGCAACTCGAGCTCCCTCTCAAGGGAAAATCACATGGCTTTGTCTTCATCAAATTTCACATCTCTTCTGACCACTGTCATCCTATGTGCTGTAAAGTAAACCCGATATTTTTTAGGTGTATCAGTGTACCCCACAAATATCCCCAACTATGTTTTTGGCTCTAGCTTCTTCCTGGCATCTTTGGTCATATGGAAATAAACAAATGAACGGAAAATTTTAAAATACGACACATCCGATCTCTTACCTGAAAAAGCCTCCTCTAGTGTACTCATTCCAAGTATCCAATGAGGACTTTTATTCTGCATAAATATTGTTGTATTTCATGCTTCCACCCACAAATGAAATGATAGGCCCTAATCATGCAACATATCTCGTGTTCCTCCCACAATCGTTTTGTTCTTCATTTCTGTAACCCCATTCTACTGTGGGTTATGAGGTGCAATAAATTCTCTTCGCATTCCTTCTGAGGCACAAAAGTTCTTGAATTCGGTAAAGATGTGTTCTTCAACATTGTCCCTCCTCATAGCCTTCACCTTCTTCCTTGTATATTTCTTGGCAAGTGCCTTGAACTCACAAAACTTAGAGAATGTTTGATCTTTCTTCTGCATGAAGAAAATCCAACACTTTCTTGAAAAATCATAAAAAAAAATCATAAATACCTATGCTTTGTTGTGGAGGCCATCGAGAACGGTACACACACGTCTGAGTGAACTCTCTTAAGGATCGCCTTGGCTCAACTTTCCTTATCATGAAAGGTGGCTTTGGTATACTCCCCTATTGTACGCCTTTTGCATGTGCCTCTCTGCACAAGTGCACCCTTTGGAAGTCCTGTAGAAATATTTTGCATGATTCTCAAAGCACTGTGGTGTATATGGCCCAGCCTCCCATGCCTCACCGATGCCTCGTCTTTCCACCTTCTCTTCTTTACTATTTAGTGTTGTGCAGTAATCTACATCTAGTTTATAGAGATTATTTACTCGAACCCCAATATTTTTCACCTGTTCCGTGGATTTGTGACGAAGGAATGCCTTTCCATCATTGAATATCACATCATAGGCATGATATTCCAACATAGAAACAGGAAGAAAATTCTTCTTTAAACTAGGAACATACATGCCATATTTTAATGTGAGTGGATTACTTGACTCCTTCTAAAAAGTAATTGTACCTACAATGGTAACACTATACATCCTGTCGTCACCCATCTCGATATGCATCTGGAGATCCTTTTCCTCCAAGCTACTGAAGAATTATTTGTTGTCGGTCATATGGAATGAAGCTCCACTATCCAAGTACCACGCAGAACCTATCGCCGATGACACCATGCATGCGATGAGAGTGAAGTCCAACTCGAACTGTGAAGCTCCTCCTAAGGCCTTCTTGTTGTTCTTATTTTATGGAAAATTTGTGGCATAGTGTCCATGTTCATGATGGTTGAAACATTTTACCTTTGACAAGTTTTGCTTCTTGCTTGCCTTGCCAGTATTAGATTTGGAATGGGATGCCTTCACTTTTTCTTTCTACACCTTTCCAACCAAGGCACATTTCTCTTCATCATCAGTCTTTAATGAGGATCTGCTCTATCAAATTTATTCTTGTGCTAGATCAGACCATAGTTGCTCCCAATCCAAAAACTTCTCCCTCCCATTAACGAAGTCCTGGTAGCTATGCCAGCTCTTGGGAAGGCCTTGAAGAGCTAGGCTCACCAAATAATCTGAGGCAACAGTGATCCCAATGCTTGCAAGCTCATCTTAACACTGAGTGAACATTGTCAAGTATTTTTAGATTGTGTCGTCCTTCTCCATTTTGATCTTCCTAAGCTTGTATTTTAGTGCTATCTTCCTATGGTCACTGCTATTCTGATACAGATCTGTCAAGGCCTTCCACATTGCATATGGAGTCATCTTCCCATGGAAACTCAAGACAATATGATCTCAAACTCCCTCTCACAGAATCCTTCTTGCCTTTGCTAGATTCTTCTTCCATGCATCAAAAAGTTGAGCAGTTATTTTTGTGGGCTCCAGGACATCAATATCTATGAAATCCTTCAATCCCTTCTCCTCGAGCACTACCTCCATCTAGTCCTTCCATGTAATATAATTCAAATTCCCCTCGAGTGCATATTCGAGTCTCAAGCCATTTAACGACATCTTGATGTGCTGCTGGATCCTAAAGAATAAATTTGCAAATTCAAACCTAATCAAAACAAACTTTGTTCTTATCTTCTTATCATGATTCCTAACGCTCTGATACGATGTAGAAAATATGACAATGAGATTCAATATAATCTTATAATGTACTAAAACAAGATACTGAATCCTTCTACAATTTGCAGAAACAAAACATGGCCATACAATCACTTAAAAAGTAAGAGAAAGATACAATCAATCACATAACACAAGATGTATCTGGGGTAAACACACTGCCTAAAAATTCTCTATCTATATATTGTATAAAGTTAAGATCATGAAACAATACAATGCATTTCTCTCTCAGAGAAATTTCTGCACTCTAACGTCTGTCTCACTCTGATCTAGGAAAAATAAGCCAATTTATTAACCAATTCTCAACCTGTGCTCAGTATTCCTTGCTCACGCATTCCTAGAGGAATTAAATCCCTATTAAATAGTAAAATCCTTTTGATTGATTGCACAATTCGTCATTTGCCTCCAGATGACTCTATAATTGACCTGTATAATTTCCTAATTATACAATTGATGGTTATCATCCCTTTAACCTCAGTCTCAACTGGGTCTTCCTTAGAACTGACATGCAACAACGATTTATAGTGAATTATCAGTTAACTGATTGATCACTACTTGTGAATTAAATCATATTTAATTCACAAGACCTCTCACTAGCTCATCACTCAGTTAGAACTAGTTAAACTTATTTTAACTCAATTTATTGAGTTAACTAATTACAAATCACAAATAAATGTCACTGGACCCCCTTAAATCATGGGAGAACTCTACATGCATCCTACCAGACCCACCACTCGAATTTAATAAGCTAACTTAGTCATTATGACTCAGTTAACTAATACAAGGTGTTATGAGAAGAAATTACAATTTATCTTCCAATTTAACTAAGGGAAAATTAAATCATAAGCCCCCTTGGGGTGCCATTTCAAAATTTTTTGGTTAAAAAAAATTGGTTTTTACTATCATTTTTTGAAAAGTTGAAAATTCACCCCTAAAAAAATGTTATTCTAGCATCAACACTTTTCATTTTTCAAGGTTTTTCTTTTTTTCCCAGTTTGTTTGGAGATTTTTTTACTAGAGCTCTCATTTTGAGGTTATAGTTCTCATTAAGTAAGTAAATTTTTTTATTTGAAATATCTAAAATTTGTAGTGTGTGACATAATCCATACAACCTAATCTATTCAATATTAATTTTTTAATGTAGAGAAAGTTCATTATGCGGGAGTTCAAAGCTCCACACAATGAACTTAAATCATTGTTCTAAGCTCTACATTCGTGCAAAATGAACGGTAATATCAAACTCATGTCCTATAAATCTAATAACAAGATATAAATAATCCTATTTTAAGATTATATTATGCTTATTCACAAACTTTTATTTCTATTATATTGATCGAAGTCGTGAGGGACTTGGTCGAGACCTTTGTTGTTTGCGGGGTTATTAAGCCATCTCATTAGGGACGCCACGAGTTTTCCATTAAAAGGGTTTTTTACAACTTGGCTGCCACTTACTTCTTCTAGAAACACTCCATGATAGGCGGGGAAACGCATTGGGTCTCTTGCTTACAATCTCAAGGAATGATGAAAAACATGGCACCAGTACTCAAAACCACTGGTATCCATCTCAATAAACCTTCAAATTAAAATCTCTTACAAATTTAGAGAAATGATATTCTTCAACAATATTATCACAATCAGTATCTTGACCCCAAAGAAAATAGACTTTGGAGGAAGCTCAACTATATTGATAATGCACACTACTTTTCCAAAGCATTTACGATCGTTATTTAGTTATGGAAATCGATGACGTCTTAAAGGAACTCGAGCTTATAAAACACAATTTGGTTGATTTGTGGAAAATACACAATCCCACAAATGAAAAGAATCGATACCACAATTAAACAACATTATCGTAAAACAAGTTATGAATTCCACCACTAATATTTTTCTTGTGAGAAAAGGAAACATGACATTGGGAAATTAGCATTTGTGGAGTTATGTTGGCCATTATTGTCCCCGAGTACCACATCACATTTATGACATAACATAGCTGTTGCATGTTACATTTAGATGGTAGAAAATAGATGAAGTGCAAGCAAAATTAGAATGTAAGGATTCAGGAAAATTTTGAAAATCTTTGTTGAACTCACATTCTATGATATGGTACTGACACCATACAGTACAAAAGTGTCTAGTTATCTTATTATTGAGATAAATTGACTACAGTATTAAACATAACAACTATAAAAAAAATTATGCATAGAAATAATTTAATTATAAAATTAGGAAAAATTTGACTATACATGGCCATCCAAATTAGGAGTAGCACGACTCAGAACCATTTTGTCTTATTGGAAAGGCAGAGAGGAGAAACACAAATTAACACACACAAACATATGAGCTACAAATCTTCTCTATTTATCACAAAAACTTAATTAGGATTACATACAAGGAAGCCAGTGAAGTGTATTTAAACCTTTTTGACTACCGACTCGCCTAATATAACTTGACATGCACATACTCTCTAAATTCATCTATCACTTAAAATCGATTTGACTCAACGCTCTCAACGCTTATTTAATTGACTCTCTAAATATAGAAAACTCTTCATGTGAGAGTAATTAGCTAATTTTAACACTCCCCCTTAATTACTACCGTATGACTCAACATAACTCAAATAAGACTTAACTATTCCTTCTACGCTTACAATAGAAATTGACTCAATTATCACTCAAACATTCCTATGGATCTATATCTCATTTAGGCATTTTTTTTTCTCTGCTTCCAAATTCTATATCCTCAGAATTGTTTCATTCTTGTTGTAGACCCTTTGTTGCAGGCCCCATATGTTTTTACTTGTTGCTGCTGCTGCAATTTTTCTTTGAGTTTTCTTAAATTTGCGATGAAAAATAGTTTGATCTTGTCTTCTACACCTTCCTCTTCAAATATTCGTTTAACCATGGACTGCTACCACAACATTATATCTTCAACCAGTCTTCTATGCTCTACTTCTTGTGCTTCATATTCCTTACTTTCTTTCTTCCATATTTCTTTATAGAAGAATCTCATCTCTTCACATTCATCATAAGGTACTGTTGCTTTCGTCCTGTAATATGCACTCTCAAGATCATTATTCACCATTTCATTCAATTCTTTTATTCCAGTTGTTGCTTTAAGACTCACATCAATTTGTTCCATTGGCTTTTGAATCCATTATTCAATGAGCTTCAAATATGCATTAAATTTATTAACAACCTTGATTTCAAATTCTGCTCCCATGCTATTTTAAGTACCTTCATATTAAAAAACAATGTTAAAAACATCTTTATTATGCTCTTCAGTGAGATTTTTCCTCTTCCTCTTCCTTTTCTGCCTTCTTTTCAATTGTTCTACAAACCTCTTCTATTGCAAACATGTTGTCTTTCAATGTTATGTTGTTAGTGGATATTCTCATAAAAAAATCTTCAATCACTTTATCCTCTTCTTGATTATTAGTTGCTGCTAGATCATGTACTGCTTCATGGCCAGTTCCAACTTCATATCTTTCTACTACAAAGGCAACTTCAACCTTCAATTATTCATCAAACATGGTACTTACCATATTACCATAATCAATCCTTGTTTCAAAAAAATAAAACCACACATATCATCAACATAATGTTCATCCACCCTATGGTGGGAAATCTGAGCATGCATGTGCTCATTGTCACTTTCATTAACAATTTTAGCTTTACCAAATTCATCAGTTATGTCTAGATTCACCAATGCACATTTAAATTTTCAGTCATCATCCACATGTGTTTCATCACAGTGGGATTCACCATCTTCCGCACCATCCATGTTACAGTGGAGTGCTTGAGCATTTATATGCTCTTGCTCTGTTTCACATACAAAGGCTTGAACTTTTCTCTTTGTAATATCTATTGCATCTTCTTCATCCATATGCATGCTTGCATAATGGGTTTCATCATCATCTGCACCATCCATATTATAGTGGAGTGTTTAAACATTGATGTGCTTTTGATTTGTTTCACATATAGAGGCTTCAACTTCTCTCTTTGCAATCTTTGTTGCATCTTCTTCATCCATATGCATGCTTGCATAATGGGTTTCACCATCATCTGCACCATCCATATTACAGTGGAGTGCTTGAGCATGGATATGTTCTTGCTTTGTTTTACATACAGAGGTTTCAACTTCCCTCTTTGTAATCTCTGTTGCATCTTCTTCATCCATATGCATGCTTGCATAATGGGTTTCACCATCATTTGCACCATCCATATTACAGTGGAGTTCTTGAGCATTGATATGCTCTTGCTCTATTTCACATACAAAGGCTTCAATTTCTCTCTTTTCAATCTCGGTTGCATCTTGTTCATCTATATGCATGCTTGCATAATGGGTTTCAATTTTATAGTCTTCATGGCCATCTTCCACTTTTTAGTGGGTTCTTCCAAGCTATGTTGTCCCCCCAGAGTATTTCTCATCTACTCTCAGATCTACGTCTGACTCAACAAATTGTGACACATCTTGCTGTTGCATGTCACTCCCCATTGCACCAAATTCTTCTTCCACGATCTTCCATGGTTCCTTGGAAGTTGTAGCTTTTTCTACCTTGCACATAACTGTTTCATCCATTGCATGTTGAATAAAACTCAAAGCTAGGGAATCTTTGTCTTCTTCTAGACACCTCAGTTCCTCAGCTGCGAATTGAAACTCTCTAAACTCGACAACAATCTATGTCTCTTCTTTTTTATCTTGTTTCTTTGTCTTCTTCAGTCACGCTTTGTAACCCATGACTATTGTCATTCTTGCTTGCATGATTGCATGAGGCTATCTTCCATATCACCCCAGAAAGAAAAAAAAAAAAAAAAAAAAGAAGAAGAAGAAAAAGAAGAAAAAAGAAAAAAAGAAAAAGAAGAAAAAGAAAAAAAAGAAAAAAAAAAAGATTTTTAATATGCGCCCTTGTAAGGCACAATATTCTACCAAAAACTTATCATACTTGACAAAAAAACCAAAACTTTTATGGACTGACACACTTTGCAAAACTCTAAGCTTTTATTCAATAAAATATTTTTATTTCTTAATTCACTTTCAATTAAAAAAATCATTTTAAAAAATATTCCACAAAAAATCCACCTCTATAAACCTTTATATGAACCTTTTGAGAGCCTTTTAACCCAAAAAAAACTAAAACAAATAAAAAAAATAAAATAATAATAATAATAATTAAAACCCAATATAAAAAACATTTTAACAAAACCCTTTTAAAACTCTAATATAAAAAGACCTTTACTTAAGAACCTTCCACCACACTTTTATATAAAACTTTAATGAAAAACCCTTAATAAAATCCACTCCTTTTTAACCTTACGAGTCCTTTATACCATGCACCATACACCTTTTAATTATTTTCAAAACCTACTTTTGAAAAACCTTTTAAAAAAGGTTGATACAAATATGCTTGAAGAAATACGATACGTAGTCGGAATAAGAATTGATTTTTGCACTAACGCGCCTATATAACTAGTGCACCTGCGTTAGTAACGTGTTCAACTTATAACGCTGCTCTCTGCTTAGCTCACCAGCGTTATAACGCTCGGACCATAACCTCATAGATGGTTATAGCTTCAAACAGGAGAAAAGACCGCTGCTAACACGCATTGATGCTAATTTTTTCTCTTTTAAATTGTACAAAAATCTATCTCAGATGTTTATGACTTTAACTCTTTCTTGGATTTTCCAATCAGCTCTGATATCAATTGATTGAAAAAGCAAAGAGGAGAAACACAAATTAACATACACAATACATATGAGCTACTATATGAGCTATTACTTTTCTTTATTGATCACACAAACTTAATTGGAATTACATACAATAAACTCAGTGAAAAATATTTAAACCTTTTTGACTACGAACTCTCCTAATATAACTTGACATGCATATACTCTCTAAATTCATCTATCACTTAAATTCAACTTGACTCAATACGGTCAAACTAAACTCTAAAACAAACTCTTCATACAAAAGTAATTAGCTTATTTTAACATGTACACTGTTTCCGTTGTGTGTATACTTTCTATGTGTAGAGAACCTGTGTGCATAGAATGAGCTAAGTAATGAAAACTGTTAATAGACCTGCGAGTTGTGAAACTGAGCCATGCATGTGACAAGTAATTTTTTTATATTTAGTGGAGGTTGTTTCCATGGTCGTTGGCAAGGAAACCGTGGGTAATAGAAAACCAAACAACCTACTTTTTCAATGACACTAGTTTGCAATACCATTTAATATTTCTTGGATAATGAATTATAAGGTTTAATAAAATTGATTTTCCACACTCCTGAATTTGTGTGAACCCACAGTTGTTAGGATGACGCATCTGCATGGGTAAAGTCACAGACGGAATGATCACGTCCACATCTTCAAGCTTGCTTGTGCGTCGTATTGAATTCCACCAACCTTATGTGTAGTACTATGGTTTTTGCTATCCCTAACCCTAGATTTGAAAAGTACCCATAACTGATATACGGGGTCTACAAGAAGCGTTTGGAACCAGGGAATGTAATAATGCACCACAAGCCTTACGTATCCGACTTCAAAGCATTTCTTCCAGTGCTGAAAAATGTTCAGAACAGTAAAACTATTAGTCTAGCCTTTTGATGCAATTTCCTATCATGACTTTCTGGCTTTTTGATGTAGTTTCATGTCAATACTAGGGGTATTTTAAGACATTCATTTAAGACAAAAAAATTCTTGTCTTAAAAGGTTACTTTTTATTTTAGTTATTTTATATTAAAATTTAATATCAATTGAATTGTCTTAAATATAAAATTTAAGACAAAAGTAGTTTGAGACAAAAAATTATATTTAAGACAAAAGTAATTTGAGATGAAAATATTTTAAGACAAAAACAATTTAAGACAAAAATATTTTAAAACAAAACTTTATATTTTAAACAAAAACAGTTTGAGACAAAAATATTTCAAGACAAAACTTTATATTTTAGACAAAAACAGTTTGAGACAAAAATAGTTTAACACAAAAGGAGTTTGAGACAAAAATATTTTAATACAAAACTTTATATTTAAGACAAAAGCACTTTGAGACAAAAATATTTTAATATAAAACTTTATATTTAAGACAATGGCAATTAAGACAAAACCCATTCAAGACAATTAGCAATTAAGACAAAACCATTAATATTGTGGAAGTTTGCACTGAAATTCTATGAGTAGATAGTGGATAATTATATTTTTTATTTTTGAATATATATATATATATATATATATATATATATATTCAAACCACATGAAATGTAATCATTTCAATTTTATTTCCTTTATATTAGATTTTTCCTTTTCCATTTAACCACATTCTAAAAATATAATAAATAAATAGATTAAAAAAATATTATTTTTTGGTTGGCCACTCAAAGGGATTTAAGTTTGAATCTCATGTTTTTACATAATACTTCATAACAAGGTGATTTTCAAATGAGTTACATTCCATGAACTAAAATTGTTTATTTTTTAAATATGTTAACATTTTTAAATTACTTCAACTAAAACTTTGATATAAATTTGAAAGAAATTAAATACAATATAACGATAAAAAAAAAATAAATATTTTCTCAATTGTTTTCCATATATGCATTTTAAACCTTCATTTTTTTCTTTCAAAATGAAAAATCAAAATTTTGATTCTTGCATATGTCTTATAGTCACATCTTAGTTTTCTTTTCACTATTGAACAAATATATCAAAGAGATAAATAACAATAATTTAATTATTTTTTAGATAAAATTTTAGTATTTAATTTTTTTAATTGTAAAAAAAACTTTCTACTAATTCGGAGTCGTTGGCACGGAACTACCTGGAAATGTCCCTAGTTGCAAGCATTCCTTGTTGTGGGAGTGACTGGAGGTTCTAAGTCGCATGCATGCCCATGTCAAGGGAGAGATTAAGGCTTTGATGCATAAAAATTTCATTTTGTCACAAGGGTTAGTCACTTGGATGGGTTGGATGGCTCCTGGGGGTTTTGTTGCAAGTGCAGAAGGTTAGGTTGGTTGTGTTACATTGGTTCCACTTCCTTAACTGATATATAGGGAGTTGAATCATATCATAGTAACTTTTCATCACATGTTTGCCCCAGTTGGCCGGTAACTTGGATAGATGTGGGAGGAGGGTGTTATAGAGTAGTATCATAGTATGGTTCTATTCTCCTTGGGTGATGTCTGGTTTCCGTTCCACTTGGATGAATGTGTTTTCATATCTACATGTTGGTTGCATATAGTTCCTTGTACTTGTGATCTGTGTGCTTGTTTTTTATGCATGGTATTGGTCATAATTGTAGTGGCATCGTCATGTGAAAGTTGATGGTGTCGTTGTTGAATGTATTTGTTGTGTTTATGTCGGTCGTGCATCGATTATGTGTATCAGTGTTTATATGTTGTTATGCATACTTTGACTAGATGATGGTCATTGTGCATGAAGTCATGGTATGTGGTCAGCATAGTCATGCATTGATAAATGGATAATGGTTGAAAATATGTTTATATGTTGATATGATTATGTTTATGTGTGTGTGTGTGTTTGTGTGTGTGTGTTTGTATGCGTGTGTATTGCGCTAAAATGGCTGGTCTTGTGGATGAGATATCCTCTTCGAGCTATACTAAGGTACACTAGTTTTCTTATGATTTGGTTTAACTGACATAATATACCTTGCAGGAAGAAGAGATCAAAGATGACTAACAAGATGGTAGACTACAAAGATTCTCCCTATGAATTAGATGAGTAGCGTGGTGTTGGGAACACTTCTGACTTAGGAGACACATTAAGGAGTTTGAAGGAGGAAATAAGGATTTGCAAAGCAGATAATGACAAAATCATGCAGGCATAGGAGAAATAAGTAGAAGTCAATGCTATAATTCTTCAGAGTTTGTCAGAATTGCAGAGACAGGGACCACTTTGGATCAAATATGGATAGGAGGATATAACTAATGGGCATGTGGAAGTAGACCCCATAGTGGGCTTAGGTCAGATAGAGATGACACGATCATGGATGTCAGGTTCTTGGATACTCCGGAAAGGAGGGGTGATGGACACAGGGACTATTCTCATTCTGGTTCTGAAAGGTATCATGGTCATCATCGTTATAATCCTTAAAGGAGGAGTGATAGGGGATATTTTTCGGATGATTTCAAGAAAGAAAAGCCACCTACATTCGATGGGGAAATGAATAAATCACATGATGCAAAAGCATGGTTGATTGGAATGAATAAATTCTTCAGATTTCACGATTACTTAGAGAACATGAAGGCCAGGATATCTACATTTAGTCTTAAAGGTAAAGCAGATATTTGGTGTGAAGATGTAAATAAAATTAGAGATATTTATGAGGAGCTGACTTGGAGTGAATTCGAGAGACTATTCAGGAAGCAGTATCTATGGAAGATGTAATATGATGACAATGAAAAATAGTTTTATGAGCTAAATATGGACTCTATTATCGATGAGGAGTAAACTAGCAGACTTCTGGAGTTGTTGAGATATGTGCCTTACCTCAAAGGAGGAGAAGGCCAAGATTCAATGATTCATCAATGGGTTGTCGATAATATTCAAAGACAAGATTGAGTTTGATGAGCCTAGATCATTGGAGGAGGCCATCCAGAAGCTAAAGCATTGTTATGAGCAATCAAAGCGTAGATCTGAGACTAACTAGACTGGAAAGGTAATGCAACGAATAAAGGGAAATGGGATAAGAAGCGAGCAAGGCCTCGAGACATAGGTAAAAAAGAGAATGCTCTAAGTTACATTTCCATTTCCACATCTTTTCCATTTCACTAAGTTACAAATAAAACGAGTCCAATTCTATATGCAATAGACTAATAGCCTATTGATACACCTTTAGTGATTTATGCATAGCTCTCACATAGCACTATAGATCAATGAAATTACATCTAATAGATATAGCCTAAAAGAGTTTGATTTTATGCCCAAGACACCAGTATAATGGAGTAGTTGTGAAGGCAACGATATCCATTGGGGATTTCCATTTTTTCAGCAACATACAAGAAAAATCTTGGTGTTGGAGGAAGAGATATAAAGATCTTTGCCAAAAACACAATATCATCACTCTCCTAGTGCCATTTCTGTTAACTCATTAGAATGCAGGTAATGCATAAGGATTCATCAGTATCTATGAAATTTTCTCTCTTTCCAATAAAAAAATAGGTTCATCCTAATATTAATATATAAAATACGGTTCATTAATATGCATAGTTCATTTTTTTTTTATGATCCCATTTCTCTAAAGGATATCTATTTTTTGAATTTTGTTTGGTATAAGATATGGTGATACCTTTAAATATGAGGTAATTTTGGGTAAAATTAGAAGTGGAACAAAAAATTGTGGTTTGAATTCCCTTTGTAGTAGTAGGCTACATGCAATTTCTATCGAAAGGTTTTGTTGTGGCCCAACATGGAATAATCTTTGGATGAAAATGTTCATTATGGGTGGTATGTTTTTTAGCTCTTCAACTCATTGGATTCTTTGTCTGTTCATGGTATTTATTGTTCTCAAATTAGAATCCCTGAATCACCCTGAAAGGTCATGACAATGTAACTTTTGGAGGCATTTAATGACAACCCCCGCCCCCCCCAAAAAATTCATTAGAATAAAAATTTTAGAAGCTTTTGTTAAATGATTGCCTCCAAATATTCAATTCTCATGAATTTTGGGGGAGGGGGATCTTTTGGTGTATTGAACGGGGCAAGGGGACATAAGGGTATCATGGATGGGTAGAAGTGAGAGGTTAGTGCATGGTATATTGAGATCTATAATACTAACATTAAAGAATGAGAAGGAGCCTTAGGGCCTTATGCCACAAGGGCTAGGGGACCTATAAGTAAGGAAATGAGAGAAATTGATAGGGGAACCTCCAATAGTTGTGATAAGGGGATTAGGGGACACATTATCACAACCCATAAGAACTTAACCCATAAACACTAAATTTCATATCCCTTTAACCCCAAAGCCACAATCCCTTAACCCCTACACTTGTAACTCATAAAAAATTAACCCCTTGATCCCTTAAACACCAAGCCACTAACCCCTTAACCACTAACCCCTAACATGGAATCCTTGAAACCCATAAACCCTAATCCCATATCCTCTTAAAACTTGACCCTTAACCCTACAAGATTCTATCCTCTACCTATTATGTTTGAAACATTTCTATTGGCTGTTAAAATCCCCATCAATCCTTAGTTAAAGTCTCATGCTTTGAAGCATTGATCTTAAAAGAATATTTTATATTAGGGTATTATACATCCTTGGGGTCTCTAATATTTCATTTTCTTTCGATAACCCAACCCTCCTTGAAGAATCGATGCTGAATACTTTGATCCACAACAAGAATGATGTCATAATACATTTGTAGAGATATATAGATGAAATTACCCCCTATACACCACTATATTATACACATTGATTCAATGGATATGGGTTTGTAGTTATCATTCAATGGAATCACTTCTAACCAGTATCGATCTCTATTTCTCTTCTGGCTTGTTCTTGACTTAATGGCCACCTTCTTCGATGTCTTTCCTTTGGAAGTTCGAAAAGAGATTATATTGTTGGAAAGTAAAGAGGTTGAGGGTCTCCCTTATCACTCAGATTTTGAGGTGATGGGCAAGGATTTGAAATGGATACAAGACCCTGGAAAACCTCAGAAGAAACAACTTTTCTATCACAATTCGATGGCCTTACACCAACAGATGGATACTTTGTTTCACTAGTACTTCAAGATAAACAAGTTGAGACCTATAATCTATTTTTTCCCCTTGAAGATGTCAAAATAATGCTTCGCAACCTATGGTACTGTTTCGATAGGGTGGAATCCTAATTGGCTCGCGTTGAAGGTTTTCTGGTTTGTGACTCTGCCTCCAGGGACCTTACTGATCCTCCAATTGATCATGTACAAACTCTTATTATTATTTTCTTAAGTGTGGAAATTATGTTTTATTGTCACCTGTACGAGATTGTATGAATATTTATGGTCTTATTGATGGTGGAGAGAGTATCTAGAGTGGATCTTTGTTTGGTCTCGTTGTACATGCTCTGGAAGTGGAGGATTCCCATTGTTGTTGTCAATATTATTCTTGGTCTTTTGTTGGTGGTTTATGTTTATGTTTTCATGATCCTTGGGATTTGGTGCTAGCATCAAAATATACTCTGTTTCCTCTCATTTTATGGGCACCTGCAACTTGAATTTTGGCAATTGAAGATTGTTTTAACATATGCTTTCAACTTGGCTTGTTTTGGGATGGATGAGTATGTTCGCATCTGAGAAATTGGTTACTCTTTTCATGCTAGATGGAAGATGTGGTTTTGTGTAGAGGACCCTTAGGAAGACCATAATATCATATACTTTCCAACCATCTTTCTACACATTTCCAAAATACTCAAATACAAAATAATTATTAATTAAAATATACAATACATGATACCATTCACTAATTTCATTCGTCAATTTCCAGAATACACTTGTAACGAATTATCCGATCGCGGGTTTGCTATCATATACTTTCCAATCATCTTTCTACACATTTCCAAAATACTCAAATACAAAATAAATATTAATTAAAATATACAATACATGATACCATTCACTAATTTCATTCGTCAATTTCCAAAATACACTCGTAACGAATTGTCCGAGCGTGGGTTTGCTAATGGAATAACGAGCTAATACATTTAAATTGGGTACCCTTTTTAGCTCCTTATCAAATTATGTTTGTGTTCTATGAGCTTTAAAGTCGCTTAAACTCTGTTGTGCGCTTATTTTGTTTGTGTTCTAAACTCTCCGGTCGTGAGTCGTGATAAGTGCTCGAGATCAAATGCCATACAACCGTCACGCTGCGATCGACTCCCCTGTAACGTCCCGCTGGAACGCCTGCGCTTTTTATTTCAATGAAATAAGAGGAGAAATACCCAAAAAAATCGCGTGAAGACATATTTCAGAAATCAGGAAGATCATTAATTAAGAAGCCCTTGAATCGATGGTCCTCGAACTTGCAAGAGTAAGGGAATAGCGAACTTGCAAGAGCAGGGGAATAGATTGCAGGGATGTTATGCAGGCAAGCAAGATGACCCTAGCTAAGGAAACCCACCCATCATGGGTGAAGGTGTGGTTATATCCTAACTTAGAATCCCTATCCCTGGCCTTGATGCTTTCATATTCATCAGCTTTTGTATTCTTTAAAGTCTCCATCTTCTACAACACCCCAAATCCCGGATCCCACATCAGAGGCGTGTTTTCTGCGCCTCATAAAGCCCTGGCCGGCCAATAGGCCAAAAAAAGCTGCAGGAGCCATCGTTTTTATATCTGCAATGCCCAATCACGTTGGATCTCGCACGGTTCTGAGGGCCTGACTGGTGTGATAGAGCTCCGCTTCAAATCGAAGTTCGAGTTTGGGTTTTAGTTGTGCGGGTATCGAGGTGAGGGCTTCCAAAGGCTCTGAGGGTTTGAAAAAACTTGGGATTGTGGAATTGGTACATGGATTTTTGGTGAAGATCGCGGCGTCTGAGCTTTTGAAGGGAAAATATGCATCATGGCTGCCAAGATCAAGGACGAGCAAGGGACTTCGAAATTGAAGGGAGAGGGTTTTGAACCTAGGAATCTAGTATGTATTAGTTTGATTAAGTGTTGTGTCATTGATTGAAATGTTTTTGTTTATTCAATTCAGCTTTTGCTTCAACATATGTTGTTGGGGCAGGACAACGGGGTCAGGGTTTAACCGCTTCAACATATGTTGGTGGGGCAGGACAATGGGGTCAGGGTTTGGCCATATTATATTGCTTGTATGGCATCTCCAAAAAGCCTTGAATATTTATTGGTAGTATTTATATGGTTGGCCATCTTCTATTGCTTGTCTAGCATCTCCAAAAGCCTTGGGATCCATGCCAATTACTAAATTGGTTGGGGTTTAACCACCATGAGCTATAGTAATGTAAGATATTTGTGGCTAGGGTTTCACTACAGCCTCTATGGATTCCTTAATTGGCCCATATCCTTGTCCAATCCCACCATGTTGTTGTCCATCTAACAACATCTCTAGGACGAGAGTTTTATAACTCTTGGACAAGAGTTTTATAAACTCTAGGACGAGAGTTTTATAACTCTAGGACGAGAGTTTTATAAACTCTAGGAAGAGAGTTTACCCGAGAGTTTATGTCAATAAAAATCTCGGACGAGAAAATACTTAACTCTCGTCCGAGAGTATTTTAACTCCTGTCAATCCTAATCAAACTCTCGGGTGAAACATTAAAAATATCTCGGACGAGAGTTTTAAAAAATCTCGGTCAAGAAATTGAGTTGACTATTTTCTCAGATGAGAAATTAAAAATTTCACCCAAATTCTAGCCATCCTCCAAATTTCACCCAAATTTTCTAGGACGAATTTAAGGAGGATGGTGCGGGTAGCCATATTGAGGCCTCTAAAAGTCCAATTGTTGAGCTTGCTTTGAATTTTGTGGATAAGATGACTCCAGCAAGAAATTTTTAGAGAGCTTTCAGCAAGGGGCATGCCCAAGTATTTAGTGGGAAGATATCTGATACCAAACCCCAACACTCTCGCCATAAAGGTTTTGATATTTCTAGCCTTATTAAAGAAGAAGATCATAATTTTTCATTATTAATAAGGGTGCCATAGGCTTCCATAAACACATGGAGTATATCTTTAATGTTTTTTGCTTCCTTCAGCTAGACATGACAAAAGAGCATAATGTCGTCAACAAATTGATGGTGGGTAAGAGGGAGGTAATTTCCCCAGAGCTTAAGGCCACAGATATTGAGATTACGAGCTTTCTTATTTAAGAGTCGATGGGGTTTAAATAAGGTTTCGATGTTGATTTTAGATAGAATTTTGGAAATGTGATCAGTAACACCTTGAATATAAGGAAGGGTTACCTTGGCTAAGGGAGTGGTGTAAGGATGGGTTTTGGAGCTAGGATGGAGCAAATAGATCTTTAGTTGATCCTTCAATTGAATCATAACTTAATCCTAATTAACCGAGTAGTGACACATTAAAAATGCCTAATTAATCATGAAATTAAACAAATATGGATATGATAAGGAAACCTCTAAACCCCTAACCCATTTAACCCCCTAAACCCTAAACCTCTAACCCCTAACCCCTTAAACCCTAATTCCCAACCCCTAACCCATTTATCCCCCTAAACCCCTAAAACCTTAAACCATTTAACCCCCTAAACCCTATCCCCATTAACCCCTAACCCTAATCCTTAAATTCTAAATCCCCTAACCCCCTAAACCTATAAACCGACCCTAACCCATTTAACCCCCTAACCCCTAACCCTTAACCCATAACCCCTTAAACCTTAATTCCCAACCTCTAACCCATTTAACCCCATATACCCCTAAACCCTAACCCATTTAACCCCCTAAACCCTAAACCTCTACACCCTTAACCCCTAACCCCTTAAACCCTAATTCCCAACCCTTAACCCATTTAACCCCCTAAACCCCTAAAACCTTAACCCATTTAACCCCCTAAACCCTAAACCTCTAAACCCTTAAACCCCTAAATCACTATCACCTAAACCCCTAACCCCTTAACCCCTAAACCCCTAAATCATTAATGCTTAATCCATAACCCATTAACCCATAAAATCCTTAATTGTTAAATCCCCTAACCCCTAAGCCCCTAATCCCTAATCCCTTAACCACTAACTCATTATCCACCTAACCCATAACAACGCCTAAATCCCCTAACCCTTAAGCCCCCAATCCCTAATCCCTTAACCATTATCTCATTATTCCTCTAACCCCTAAATGTGCCTAAATCCCCTAACCCCTTAACCACTTGTTATTGCCTAAATCTACCTCAGGCTAAAGGAAGGCAGAGTTCAGGGTAACATCAAACCATGCTCAGTCTGGTAGCTAGCCCTACCAGATCAGGAGAGGGCTTTCTCCGAGTCAGTATCAGTAAAAATAATCAATGGGGCTTGAGATGACTTAAAATAAAAGCTGATTTTAGGCTAGGTATATAAGTAAAGGAGTTTGAGTTTGATTTTGGGGGTTTTTGTTGGAATTAAGGGAAAGACAGTTTTGGGTTCGGGGATGAGGCCTAGTTTTTGCAGAGTTCTGATTGGGGCAAGGAAGGCAATTGTTTTGATGCTTTAGATTGAATGAATGGATGGTTTAGACCGGTGAGGAGCTGAAGAGGGCAAGAGACTTTCAAGAATCCTCTTCAAACAGATGAAAACATGGAAAATTAAACAAAACTGAAGGCAGAGCAAAGCAAGCTAATGAATTCCACCTTTATCACTCATTTGTTTAATTTAAGAAGAAAAGAGAAGGGAAACGATACACATAAAAATCAGTGAAATTACAATCACATAGAGAAAAACACCATCAAAACACAGAGCCACATGGATCCCAAAGAGTGCTGCAAACCCTGGTCTATTCCTTTGCCAAAATTGTGGAGATGAAATGTACAATGAAGTGCCAAGCAATCCCAAGTGTCCAACCTCTGAAAATGACTGAGAAAATACAAGATATAAACAAGCCTAACTCATTCCCATGACTCTAGGGGTCGAGCTCACTAGTTTAGGAGTTGTTTCAACAAGATCTAAACTAAGAACTGGAAAATAGGCAATGAAACAACTTGCCTCTATAAGATAGGAAACTGATTCATTCAGTTACATTTCACTTTTTGGTGAATGAATCTACCTGGATGAGTAAAAATGTGCCAAAATTACATCAAAGTCATGAAATTACATCAAGTTACATCAAGAGTTACATGAAAAAGTCAAACTAGCCAAAACTAGGCGAAAATCTGAGCTGCAAAGTGAAAAATAGGCCAAATTTCCCAATGCGCCGCGCCTGAAATCTCTATGCGTAGCACAACTTTGAGGCTGATTTTGAGGGCCTTTCCAAAGTCCAAATTGAGTGCAGGATAGCTTGTTGGAAATCACTACCTGTCTACTTTCCAACCCAAGTGTAATTTCTGAATTTGGTTTCCATTTGCCCCTCCAAAAGTCCAATCTCCCAACACTGCTTTTTGTGTGTGCAAAAAGTGGTAGAAAGGTCATTTTTGAGGTGTTTTTGACCCTTTAGGAAACCCATAACTTGATGAATACCTTAGGTAATCCATAGGCATGCATAAATTTTGATGAAAAATACATAAATGCAAATTTTTCCTCCAAAAGAGCTACCAATTATAAGCGCGCGCCAAGTGGCACTATGCGTCGGGTAGGAAAATCTGTGTTTAGGCCCAAAAATTCAAAATTGACAAAATTTTTCCCAAATTTCTTGAAATTTGGGCTGAATGTCCACCATCAAGAGCTATGCTGGGCCAACGAAGCTTCGGCCAAAATTTGGAGTCTATCATGCTTTTTGTGACGCTTTAATGCCTCCTTGGTGCTTGCAATTCAGTTGTAGAGTCACTGTTTCGGTCATAAGAAGTATCCGTCTCCATGAGAATTTGCAAGGTCTGTGTTGTCTTGTATGATAATTTGGTTTTTTTGATTGGATCGCCAAATATGGTAGTATGGGAGGGACTGTAGGGGAAATAGGGCAGTGGGGACAATGGGATTTAATCAAGTGATATTTATTTTTGAAAACTTCTGATTTGATAAAATTAAAGACAAGGGACAGTCACTTGAATTTTTGGGATTTTGGGAAAATTTGCAAATGGGATAGGGAAAATGAGAATGAGATGATGTGAATGGCTTTAGGGATGTGGGGGAATAGGGGATGGAATGTAGTGATAATATAACAGTGAGAGGGAGGAATAAACAAGGTGAGGAATGAAAGTTTGGCACCAAAACAAATTTTAAACTCCAACTTCAAAACCCTAAGGGAACAATTCTTAACAAGAGGATAGGATTTAAGTTTTTGGATTCAAACTCTTATATTTAAATCTCAATCAATACCAAACATGAGTTATGAACAATAGGGGAATGGCTTTAACTTACTCGAACATGGAACAACTAAGCAAATCTGATTTTGGAGAAGACTGGAAATTTTTTTATGTTTTGGGCCAATGCGCCACGCACACAACCCAGTACGCTGCGCACCTTGTATGCACCACACTAGTGTAATTTTTACACTGCGGTGGCCAGCCCAATGCGCCGCACCTGCCCAGTGCGTCGCGTCGGCTGCCCAATGCGTCGTGCACCCAACTTTGCCTAGTTTTACCTCCAAGCTTCTTCCTTCACTCACACCTCTTCTTTTGGCTCATTGCTGTCTTTGGCATGCAAATGAAACTTGGAACAGTGAAAATATATTTTATGCCAAAGGTTTCAATTTTTTTTTTTTGAAAACCCACTTTGTAATATTTGAACTTTGACACTTTTCACATAAACTCTGTTTTGCTTGCTTTGTGCTTTTGACTAAATGATGAGCTTTCGCACACTAAAACACCATAAATTTTGAGAAAAACTCTTCACTTGCAATGGAAAAAATTCTTAACTTACTTGTACACCACATATTTGAGCACATTTGGAAAATTTGGAGAAGTTTATGGTGAAATTGGGCTTGCAGCTCTATGCGTCGCGCCACAAACCCAATGCGTAGCACCCTTTTGCAGGAGGCTTTTGGAGGCCTTCCTGGTGTCCAAATTAGGCACGGGATAGCTCATTGAAAATCTTATGGAGTCCAATTTTCAAAAAAACTGGAATTTTTCAATTTGGAGTTCATTTTCCCTGTCAAAAATCAAATCTCCCAAGACTGGTCAAAATGAGCAGAATGAGGCTGCCTCAAGGAAGAGTGCTGTTGCAGTCAACTTTTGAAGGTCTTCCTCAACTCCAAATTGAGCTCATGATATCTCATTGGAAATATATTTGTGTCTATTTATCATTTTACTCATCAAGAAAGTCATTGGGCCGACCAAGCTAGGAGAAATATTGATTTTCCCAAGGTCACTTCAGAGGTGCATCAATTCTCTTGAGGCAACTATAGTTTTTACATTTCTATAAAACCATGACACCTGTGTAAAAAGTGAAGGAGGTTTTTCTTCCTTGGCATATTTTGGAAAAAAACCTCTCTCAATTTTCAAAAATGAATCTTTTATTTCTCATAAACATCATTGGAGTAAAACCTATCCCGATGTGTGGAACGAGGGATTTGTCGAAATTAAGCGAAATGAAGGGGATAAGGGGCTTCTAAATTCTTTAGAAAATTTTTGGAATTAGGGAGGGATGTTAGGAAGTAGGGGAAAGTGGAATTTCAGAGATTGAGTGAGGGGAAGGGGTCCAAAAGGGAAAAACACAGGCCTAGCCTAGAAAATTGCCAAGTTGTAGCAAGAAACTAGGGTTTGTGAAAAAATGAGGAATTTGGGGAATCTCAGTGATGGGAAGTGTTTAATAAGGTATATTAAGGATAGGGGAAGGTGTATGAACATCAGGATACAATTTTTGTTGATGATTTGACCATCCAAGAGAAATTACCTTCAAAACCCTAGGAGAGGGAAATGAACCTTACCTAGGCACAACTGAAGCATGAACAAGGTGTAAAATGACCCATTGGAACTTGACATGATGATGAAAACCATCTGAATGATGGTACACTCAGCTGAATGGTGACATGGATCAACATTTGAACAACTTTGAAAGGAGTGAAAGAAAACCCTAGACCTAATACCTAGTGACCAAATTTTACTTGAAGACTCACTGAAATGACAAAATTTGACCTTGACACCTTAAAATCACCTTGTAAGAGCATGTTTGATCACTGGAGGAAGGCTGCAAAGGCTGACACTAACACCACTAACTCATTATTCCCCTAACCCCAATCCCTAATCCCTTAACCACTAACTCATTATTCCCCTAACCCCTAAATGCGCTTAAATCCCCTAACCCCTAAGCCCCCAATCCCTATCCCCTTAACCACTAACTCATTATTCCCCTAACCCCTAAACCCTAAACCTCTAACCCCTAAGCCCCTATTCCTCTAACCCCTAAGCCCCTAATCCCTAATCCCTTAACCACTAACTCATTATTCCCTAACCCTTATAACAATCCTTAAAACTCGTTGGGATTAGCCATTCCAAACGAAAGCTGGTCTAGTTGGGACCTATGATCGAGTTAATTCCCCTTTGTTGGCAAGGTGGAATTTTTGCCCTGTCAACAACCCTATAGTCCTTAATCCCTCTAACATATAACCTATATTATTGTTAATTCATATGAACTTTAATCCTAAGCCCTAATTCCTCTAAAAATTATAAGACCCAATCCTTATAACCCTTGCCACACTTAATACCTAAAGATTACAACCCTTATCCTCTAAAATAATTTACCTCTCTAACATGTAATACATATAATCATTGACACCTGACCACTATACTCCTTAACACATATAAACCATAACCATAATACTATAACCATTATATCTCTTTACATTTTACCATCATAAACCCTAAATTTTATAACCTTTAATCCCTATCTCTTTTTAAACCCTAAAACCCCTAATATAACCTTATAACCCATATTTCAAATAATCCCTAATGTTTACAAACTTAGTCCTTATAATCCTTGCATTAAAACCCCTAACCTTATAATCCATATTTCCAACAATGCTTAGCCTTCACAACCCTTGGTCCTTATAATCCTTGCATTATAACACCAAAACCTTATCCTTGTAACTACAACCATCACTTAGTGACTATAAGCACCTTATCTTAAGCACAATGTACAAACTTGATCACCACTTTCATAGGAATTATCTTAGTTCAAGTTGACCATTGACATTGGCATGGACCTGTAATTCCCTTAGTCATACTTGATTGGTGATCAGTGTAGTACCATGGGTTTGTTAAACCATAGATGAGATGACCACATAGGGAACTCAACATTGGTGTAGGATCATCCGTTGTTGTTGTAGGTGTTGGAACTTCGTCACTAGTGAAAAAATTATTGCATGGTGACACAAAACTAATGAAATTGCGTTGGAGTATGTATCAACATGCCATGCCATGCACAATGCCTAATTAAGTAAACGCTTAGGTGAATAATAAAGATCTCAATCATAACTACATGTTTATTAAACACCCATGTTCACTTTGTGAATATGGAGGTTAGGGGTGATATCATAGAGCCATTTAATACACCAGTAAACTTCCCTATAGTGAGAAAAATTTGACGACACAGATAGTCATGATTCTCATTCATCCAAAACCACAATATAATTTTGACAATACGAATTGACCTAGAACTTGGAAAAACTTGTAAAAGCATTGTTCCACTATGAATGAGCTTTGGATCATAGTAGAACTCTGCCAGTGCCTAAAATTTCTACCAAATAATTACCAAACGATTAGCTTATTTTGTGACACTAGATAAATTTTAAAGAACTACCTAATCTTATAGCAAACTTCTTTCTAATTATTGATATATGATGATAAAAAGAGCTAAAATTCTTATTGATTTACAACTTGTTTTTTTTTTTACTATTTAAGTTGATCATGAACCAAACAAAACTTTTAAAAGATATTGTTTCACCACGAATAAGCCATAAATTGTAGTAGGCTCTACTTATATCTACCTTTTCTACCAAATTCTTACCATATTTATTAGTGGAAAGAAAATCTATATACTTCAAAAACATGAGTTATTTTAATAATTTACCTTTGACTAACCATATGATCTTTATATTACCACTTCATTCTCATAATTCATCTTTATATTAGTGTTTTAAAATATTAACTTAATATAAATTTAGAAATATAAATACAGTTATTTTGTAAAGAACAAGACTCTCATATTACGAAAGATCTACAAAATAATTCCAAACTGTACACAATATTTAAGAATTGACATTATAAGGGAGCAAAAATAATTAGTTGTAATATAAATTACATCATGTCTACATGCCACACAAAATTTCAATAGGAGTCAGCATGTGGAGACTATAGCAATGTTATAAATACCTCTAAACATTTGATCATAATAAATTACAGTATATTGAAAAAAAATTCTACGGTTCAAAATATATTATAAACCGAGCATAGTAAGGCCGAGAGACCATAGTTTAATTACCAAAAAAAAAATCGTATACAGTATGTTTGCATCACATATTCTCTGTTGAGAAAATCATAACAGATACACCCGATGGGTTTCCATTATGAGAGAAGACTAAAAACTGGTCGAGTGGTAAATTGTGAGATTCCTTCTATGTAAAAAAAACTTGAACAAGTAACCTAAGGTTCGAAGACCATAAATTTCTTTCCAAAAATGAAGTATTTTTATATTAGTGTATTAAAATATTAACTTAATATAAATTTCTTGATACATAGTGACTTAGTCCTTGATACATATTCACCTAGACCAAACTTTATTCCGAGTTCTGAATCTCAAAAGGGTGATTAGTATGCAACTACTGCGAAATATATGGCGGGAACGAAGAAAATAACAGATGGGGTTTATATATTGGGGTCGCTTGGTCCAACAATGCTTATTACCTCTATGATGGCAGAGGAATTTAGTTCTCAGTCCTTCTCTCAGCTTCTCGCAGGACCGCAGATTGAAACCCCGCAGGGCCAAGAACAAAACCTGAAGCGCTCATCACCCGCGGGCTTTAATGGCAACAACAGCATGAGAGGTAAGGATAATGATCCTTTTAGTATTTTAGGAGGTTTGTGGCTGGATTGGTGCCAACGAGAGGTTTTGGGCAGGCCATAAACTACCTACGAGGATTGGTGGCAGAAATTTTCCAGAGAGATTGGCTACCTGAGGGGGATTCAATGCACCCAGATTGAATACAGCTCAGTTTAAGTGCTTGTAGTCTGTTTCTTCACCTGGCAGGGTGAGATCTCCTTATTTTACCATCCCCCTGGTCTCAGCCCTACTACCTTGCTGGATTCCCCTGTTTTTCTCTCTAAATCTCAGGTATGAACAAATCAGGTTTCGTGATGTTTTTTTGAATACTCACAATGATTACCCTTTCTTCATTTTCTATGTCAAGCTTTATGAAAATTTTTAAATGAAAACCCTTGCTTTCCATGGATTCTAACATAAGGGCTTGAGTAACATTAGCTCAATATTGAAAGATTCCTAAATGCAATTCCTGTCACGAGGGATTCAGATTCATACCCTACTCTCCAAACACGTTATTAAGAACCAAGGAGGAAACACTACCAATTTCCATTGATGTATAATACTACCAAGTTCTGATACTGGCCATAGTGATACCATGTACACTATTAAATTTATATGCTTGCAATGCATTGTGCCTTAGTTTCCCCTTGTCTGGTTCTCATATCGAAACCCACTACTTGCATTATTGGCTTTCTTTCCTTTCTTTCTGTTGCATAATAGGCAGTTCCATAGCCTTGAAAATTCAGTAACCCTCTGCAGTCACCAGTGTTGCCATTGCAAAACCTCACCCCATGTTGAGATTGCAACAAGATGATGAGCTTAGTGGAAAGAATTCGCCTTCACTAAGTGGGCCCGCAGGCTATTTTTGGCGCACAGTCTATTTTTAGATTATGTCTATTTTTAAACATGTCGATCATATTCTATGAGTTGTAGGATGCTATTTGTGGATGGTTGGTCAAGTTGGAAAAATAGATGGACTTCTATTTTTAGACATATTGGGCAGAATCTATTTTTAGATTGCCAGTCTAAAAATAGATATGTCGAATATTATTAGCTCTTAACAATATTTGGACTATAAACATTATCTTATTCTCTTGGAGCACTTCAGTTAAGTGCACAGATGTGGCACAGGAGCTGACAGAAGGAATTACGTTATTCCCGAGGGTTAAGTGGAGCTATTGCATGGATACTTCAGTTAGAACTCATGTGACAGAGTTTGGTGGAGTTATTGAGGTAGTTGGTGGAGTTGTGTTCAGTTTAACTGAGTTAAACATAGTTGAGCTAGTTGTATCTAGTCTAACTGATTGATACACTAGTGAGAGTGGTGTGAATTAATTATTAACTCATTAATCAACTAAAGAATACATCAGTTAACTACAGTGCATGGACAGTTTCAGTGGAGACCAGTGAAGAGGTAGGTGAAAGAGCAGTGTGACTATCAGTTGTGACTATAGTGTTGCATGATTTGCAACACACAGTGGTTGGAGATGCCAATGAGGATTGCATGAGCAAGGATGGACCAATTCGAGTTCATTCAGAGCCATTCTTCAGCAGTGATTGCGCAGTAGAGGCAGGCTAGCAGGTGGCAGAGATTGGAGCAAGTGTTTTGCTAGATCGAACCTGATTAGTGTGTAACAATTGGAGATTGTATTGAGAGCTTGTGAGGAGCTTTGTATAATGATTGTTACATGATCTCTATGGCATATAATATACAGATAGTTGGGGGTTTTCAGATTTAAGCTTTCCCATAAAATACTGTGTTCATATGTGTGATTGTTTATGGTTTTAATGTGCGCATGCGATTTTTTTTATTTCCGCAATTAATGATCAATGGTAGAAGAGATTCTATATTGTGCATGAAGTCAAATAGTGTGTGATCAGGAGAATCTCGGATGTATAAAATATCAAGTATATAAATTTCTACACCCCACCACATAAACATGGAATTTGTGTTGACTTTAGTATGCATGTGTAAGAAGCTTAAGAAATATTTAGGCATTCAATGACATAATGAACATTAGGACTTCTATAAATCTTAGGTTATTTGAAGTGATCCTGATTCTGATTTTGGGCAGGAAAAGCTTGGGGCTTAAATGTAACTCCATGCTTGTTAGCATGCCATTTCTCAATGTTTAAAGGACACCATCAATCTTCGATATTTTTGCATCATAAAAATTTTCCATTGTTCCTCTTCTCCCTTCACAGCTAGCATATACATAGCTACAACACTTATCTTCACTGCATTTTAATAGAACACAAATAGTTTAATTGTGCACAACAGAAAAAGATATGGATCACAGGAGTTTCAGTGTTTGTTGTGACCAAGAAGCATGAAAAATGCAATGTGAAACTCAAGACTTCTTTGTCACTGTGAGCATACAAGTCTTGTATTGTAAATATTATTTAGCTGTTTTCTTTACTAGGTAGGATTTTTCATTGAAGGTATAAGTCACTATTTTCATCACTTAAAAGAAAAAAATTTGTGAAATATGAAGTTACAAATATACCATAGTGAAATATAATAGACACTTACCATAGTGAAATATAATAGACACTTAGAGGCAACCAACCACCAAGAATCATAAACAGTTAACACATCCCACATACAAATTCTAGGTGTTTTGATAAAATATTAAAAAAGAGCTACATTTGTAGAAGAGAAAATGTAGAATAACCAAGTGAAGAGTGTATCGTAGAATTGAAACAGAATAACCCTAAACTAATTAATATTTGCAATTAAGAAAAATGTAAACTAAGTCTGATGTTGTTATACTCAAGGGAAAGGGATGCTTTAAGTGCCATCAGTTGGCCGAGTTTGATAAAACTCTTTAAGTGCCATCAATTTGGCCGAGTTTGATGCTTTAAGTGGAATTTTGATAAGATTCATTTACAGTCCTCATCCAAAATTATCTCCAATTTGAAAAAACCCCAAAAAGGTACCCTTAGCCCTATATATTGTACAATGTGGATCAAGCATTGCCCTTAACAAATTCATCATTCATTACAGAGTACACAACCAAGTTGCAGGTATGACCTACAGGATGACCTTAACCACCATATTTATGATCATAATTCATCATATGTAATGGAATATGTGTTGCTTTCTTTAAAGTCAGTTTTCTTTGGATTTTTAAGACTTTCTTACAACATGTCTCTGATGCATGCTGTTCTTTTCTAATATTGGAACTTTAATTACACTCACTCTCTACCTGGAATAATTATTTTCTTTATCTTTCATTGGCCTTGCAGTACATTATGGTTCTCTTATTATTATTTCATAGATTTTATCATAAGAAAACCATGAAGAAATGTATGTCAATACATGAGATACAATAGGGTCCAAAGAAACTAGTCACTTAGAATCACCCACAATTAATACTATAAAATTGAAGTATACAGTAAACTCATAAAAATGACAGGAGCTACATATTTAGATAATGACCAAATAAGTTGTAATGCATTAAACACTTTAGGAACTTAAAGGCTATATGGTATTCAACAAGTATGGAAGTAAACCCACAGTAGCATCTTTAAAATCCACACCCAAGTGAAAAAGAAGTTTGAATGGTGTAAGTTTGTTGCACTTTCCATGTTCTTGAAATATTTCAGTAATATATTTTATAGGATTATTCTCCAGAGTGAAACAACTGTTCCAAAAACATAGCGTTCACTACAAGAAAAAAGGACATTGGTGAGGCGTGAAAATGGTCACCATAAGCTCATTAGTGAGGGTCAAAAGAGCCTTCGTCACCAAAAATTGAACGTCACCAAAGGTGCCGTTGCCGAAAGTATAGGTGTTTTGGTGACATTCAAGGTCCGTCATCAATAATGATTTATAGTGACGGATAGTGACCGTCACCATTTCATATGAGCAATGGTGACGAACAATAGCCTCCATCACCAAAAAACTGAACATCACCAAAGGTGGCGTCGCCGAAAGTATAGGCGCTATGGTGACATTCAAGGTCCGTCACCAATAATGATTTATAGTGATGGATAGTGACCGTCACCATTTCATATGAGCAATGGTGACGGAAAATAGCTTCCGTCACCAAAAAACTGAACGTCACCAAAGGTAG
Organism: Pinus albicaulis; assembly: GCA_034641835.2. Taxonomy (NCBI): domain Eukaryota; kingdom Viridiplantae; phylum Streptophyta; class Pinopsida; order Pinales; family Pinaceae; genus Pinus; species Pinus albicaulis. The sequence goes on from CM076582.1 coordinate 861,626,165, forward strand.
TGTCGCCGAAAGTATGTGTTGTGGTGACATTCAAGATCCGTCACGAATATTGATTACAATGACGAATAGTGACCGTCACCATTTCATATGAACAACAACAATTTTTTGTGATGGACCTTTCCTGGCCGTCACTATTGGTGCACATATATGGCGACGTTCATTGATCGTCACCATAAATTCATTTGTGACATCAAGCTCCGTCACGAATAATGACTATAATGACAAACAATGACCCTCACCATTTCATATCGACAACAAAGATTTATGGTGACAAAATTTTAATGGTCTTCACTATTGATGCGTATATATGGTGGCGTTCGTTGACCGTCACCATTTCATATTTTGGCGAGGGTCGAAAAATGTCACCATAAGCTCATTGGTGAAGGTCAAAAGAGCATCTGTCACCAAAAACTGATCGTCGTCATTCCCTATGAATATCAGGGCACGATGGAATCGAACCACCAACCTCCTGCTTGTAAAGCAGGTGCTCTTCCATTGAGCTAGCACCCTTTAAAGAATTAGAATTTAAACTAGCAATTTCCCCTAAAGGTGCAAAGATACACCAAAGGAATAGAAAATCTAGAAAAATCAAAAGTTGCTAGAAATAATATGTTCAATATACATAATAAAAAGACAATAAGAATAAATTTTGATATAATCTAACAAAGCATGTACTATGTAGGAGAATAACTGGAAAGCACAACTAGAAATTTGAATCACAACACAACAATATAAAAGAACATGCAACATGAAAGGAACAACTCTAGAGTTTGAGAAATATGAACAATCCATGGGCCTGTTCTTATATATTGATATAGATAACGATATGGAAATCTAGATTTATGAAATTCAAGTATCACACAAGAATGTCTTGAACAAATATCAATATGTAAAATAGTATTTTTTGCATTTGGATTTACCTTTCAGAACCTATTGAAAAAGTTTCCACAGAAACAACCAATAAACATAACAACATAGACCTCAGGAGCACTAGAGAAGTATTCAAAGCAAATGATGAAAAGTGTATCTAGAAAGACCTGAAAACCATCTGAAGTAAACCAAAAATTTATCATCGTGACTACTACACTTGCTAAAAAAGATCAGAATAGATTATGAACTATTCCACCAAAAAACAGTGAAATTTTCCACTAAAATACAGTTTCAAATTAATCACTAACATGACGCTAACTTCTCTGCAAAAAGAGGGAAGTTTCAAGATAATGTATAATAGCTTGCATGGAAATCGTGTTAATAAAACCTTCCAAGGAATAAGACCACCGCAGTCAACACGAGTGCCATCATACTTAATACTATCAAAGAGTGTTCAATAGCAAAAGTGAATTGACGAACTTTCATAACTTGCATTAGTTCCTTATCCTTCATCCAACCCTAAAATTTTAGACCAAGGTTAACATTTTGAAGGAAAATTAAGAAAAGTCAGATGATCTTGTGAAATAATATTTACACTGTAAAGCATCTTCATTTGAAAACAACTCTCCTAAATGACAGGTGTACAATTATGTACCATCGATGAGAGTGTTAGACGATTGAAACATTCTCTACCTTCATATTAAAAAATGTTATTATTAATTTGTTACATAATAAAACAGTTTGTCCCAGAAGCAGATGGCCTTCTATGGAGTCTTCGATGGCTTCTTCCACAAGGCTTCCATATTTGGAATACATATCCACAGTTCTGGTAGCTAAGAACATATTTTGCTAAAACCCATTTGCGAGCATGTGGGCATGGACTTTCTTACCTTCTGCGAAGGCCTTCGCAGAGCCACATGCATCCAGCAGTGAAGCGTACATGGTGTCATCTGCCGCAAGGCCTCGTTCATCCATGACTTGAAAATAGCCCAAGGCCTCCTTCAATCGGCCTTCCTTGCACAAAGAATTGAAGTCTACGTTCATGGTAGAAAGGCTAGATTCAGAATTAAGAGCATTGCTTATTATTGTGTTTGTATCTACATTTCCACTGCTTTGATGTTTGAATTGGGTTTTGGTTTTCGATTGGGGTTTTCTTTTTAGTGGGAACGACAGTGCAGGTAACAGTGCCAAAGTCGCCATAGTCATTAATGTCTCGATGATAAACCAACCCTCATCCACTAGGGAGCTCTAACATTGTTCCTTCATATTATGGAGCAAACAGAGTTTCAGGAAAAGGTAAATTGTTTATCTAATTACAAAACTGTCAGGACAAAGGGACATTAATTTCATAAAAAGAGGTTTTATTTCAGAAGAGATGAAAATTTTGACATTCACAGGGAAAAGTAACATTGTGTTGATATATTACATGATCAATCAGTTGCAGATTTATATTTGCTGAAACCCTTTTGCGAGCATGTGGGCATGGACTTTCTTACCTTCTGCCAAGGCCTTCGTCGAGCCACATGCATCCAGCAGTGAAGCGTACATGGTGTCATCAGCCGTAAGGCCTCGTTCATCCATGACTTGCAAATAGCCCAAGGCCTCCTTCAATCGGCATTCCTTGCACAGAGAATTGAAGTCTGCGTTCATGGTAGAAATGCTTTTATTATGTGGATTTTTCTGGTGTGTAAGGCTAGATTCAGAATTAAGAGCATTGCTTATTATTGTGTTTGCAAGCTGTGGAGTTCCAGACCTAAAAGATAACTGAAATTCGATGGAAACAACCGTATAGTTGAGATTCCCAGCTTGTGACTGTAAATATGTTAAGGATGAAGTTTGAACTAGTGTATAACTTAAAGTACCCTCCATAAGGCTGTAAATAGGCTATGGCAGTCATTTACGAATCTCAGAATGCTCTGGATTGCTATTATCAAACACAGATATTATATTTAAAAGTGCTATAGATTGGAACTGATGGGGAACCTGAAAAGACAATAATATGGTTATGAGATTGCTGGGTGCATCTATGATCTGCTTTTGTTCTAGGAAAGGAATGGGTGAAGCCTTCCAATTTTATTTGCTACTTCAGGTAGCTATTCCTTGCCATTTCTCGTTCATTATGGTCACTAAAAATGTACTCTTGTTCATACATGCATGCAGAAGATAAATAATGCGAGATTCTGTTATCACATCTCATTCAGTATATATTTTATTTCAATTTTCCACTAACTCATTCCTACTTGTACCAAGATTGCTTATATGATATATCCAATGACACAGAAACAACTGAGTGCTTGGGTATTAAATCGTATTATATTTTTTGAAGGTATCCTCATATCGTAGTGTCTCTTTCCCTTGCAGTATGACATGAATTTCATGTTGTGTTTTCTTTTCTTTAGACTTTTCCTGTCTGCTAGATATACTACCTTATTTAACTGTCCTCTGGCTGGCATGCTTAGGAGTATTTTTGCAGTTTCTGGGTAGCTTTCATCAATGACAATTTCATTCTGAACTTCCAATTTTCCCCTAAATTGCACCTTATTCACTTCTCCAGTAACTGGTATAAAAAAGAGGGCCTTTGGGGATTTCTGGTAGCTTTCATCAATTTCACAGTTTTCATCAATATTTCACAGTTTTCATCAATTTTATTATGAACTTCCAATACACCACTAACTTGAACCGTAGACAAACTAACCCATGGAAGTGAAGAACCCTGTTGAAAATGTGGATCTACTGATTCGACCCCAGTCTGATTGCTCTATTCAGCAGACCATGATATATCTTCAAGTTATCTTAAGATCCTATTCTAGCTTATATATGGGTGGCTAGATCTCATTGGACTAGACTAGAATTTGGGATGCCATTAAGATTAACAGGCATCTCCTTTTTGTGGAAGAGACAATGTGGACTTTTACCAGTCTGTGCATGTTATGATAATTTGATTTTGAAATAATATTTTTGACTAATAGATGGACACTCATTTGACTTGCATTGAAGCAATGCTACATTTGTTCCAGTCTGATTCTGGAATTAGGCTATGACAGTGCAAAAATTGACCTTTGAAGCCTTCAGTGTCTCTTTATTGTCATTTAACTTTATACATCAAGGTATTTAATACTTCGCCAACAATGAAAAGCTTGACTAAAATTTTACTGTGAAAAGAATGGGACTATCTGTAAAACACGAGGTGTTTTTATTTTGCTTAGTTAACCATGACTGTCCTTGTTACAAAGTTGGTTCTTTTTTTGATTTCAAGTCATTTTCGTCAATTACAATAGGATCAAGTAGGCACCACTAGGTGCAATGGCAACAGTAACAAGCAGGCAGTACTTGGTCCGACTATGACAGTATTCAATATGTAGTAGATGCCCGGGCACACCAATGGTAGCTAGCCTGGATAATCACTTCCACCTTTTGAGCATGGCTATTCTTAGAAACAGAACATTGCTCTTGCTCTTTTAATTAGAAAGTTAACTTTCCAAGATCTCTTCATAGGAAGGAAATTCCTGGCCTTGAAATAATTTGATCTAGCTCAGAATCAATGGGGAAAGCAAGTAATTGATGTTCTCCTTTTGTTTTCACCCTGATTGTTCAGACTTCACAAATGTGATATACAAAGCTGTGGAGTTCCAGACCTAAAATATAACTGAAATTTCAATGGAAACAACCCTATAGTTGAGATTCCCGGCTTGTGACTGTGAATATGTTAAGGTTAAAGTTTGAACATAATTTGATTTGTAGGTATCAAAATGTAGAGCTGCCTAGAGATAATGAACAAATTTCCACCCCACCATAAAAGCAAATATAATTATATTCTGATTCAATTCTCCAAGTGAAGATTTGATCATTGATCAAGCATTTTACCATTCATGGAAGAGCTGTAGAAAAATGTATCCTGTCAATTTTAAATATACCTGACCAAGGTTTTGTATGCAGAGTATGCTCACACTTTGTCATAAGGAATTAAAGTATTCTTGGGTAATCTTTACGAAACAGAGCCTCATTTTACTCCTGAAAATTCATTTGCATTTATGTTTGCTACATGTCTCAATAGTTACAAAATGAAAAGAAACAACAAATTATATAGAGTGGTGTAATTATTAACGAGGTGTACATCTCAATTGTACTGCTATTGTTGTTGGGTGTTAATAAAATATAATGGTAGTCAATGGTGAGATTCTGATGATGCCTGATTGAAATTTCTCCCAACTTCAATTTCATTAGTTTCATAAGGAATTAAAGTATTCTTGGGTAATCTTTACAAAATAGAGCCTCATTTTACTCCGAAAATTCATCTGCATTTATGTTTGCTACATGTCTCAATAGTTACAAAATGAAAAGAAACAACAAATTATATTACATTGAAATGTAGGTTGTACAGTGAGTGCAGTGAACATGGGCAGTAAGACGGACCTATATAAACCCAAGTCTGACGTGTGTTGTATGCCCTGGGTCTTGGGTGTTGAAGGGGTGATCCTTCATCTCTTCACAAGTGTATTGCATGTCAAAGTATAACAAATCTAGACTGTACAGTGAATGCGTTGAATATGGAAATTAAGACAGACCTATCTAAATCCAAGACTGAGATGCACCTCAAGGTTGCTGCGCTTGAGGATGTCTATTTCGAGTTTACACAATTTTGGTATCTTGAGTACACAAATGTTGGATATCTCTGATTTCATAGCTCAATGGGAAATCTCCACATCCATGATCCAATGGAGATAGGTGGGAATTTACCACCACTGGCCCAAGTTAGACACTTGGCACATTCTGTCTCTATGGTTCTGGCTAAGAATCCATAACGGGAGAATTATCTACTCATCTCTTCATAAGAGTGTTCCTCCTTGTAATAGTGCATAGAACCTAAATTGTGCATTGTGTGCGAACACACAAATGGCAGATGTCTCAAATTTCAGAGCTAAATTGGAAACTTCTACATCTATATCAGGTCGGTTGAACCATGGTGCAGTAAATAGGTGGGAGTTTTCATAGCACTCTAATCAGCAAAGACAGCCCACAGGTCCTCAGATTTCTAACCAGGTGTGTAAACCATGATGAAAAAAATATATCTAATGATTAATCAATCTTTTCTCATGACATCATGCTGCCATGTTAGTAATCTTGATCCCATAGCACTGTAATTTTTTCACAAAATTCCCTTCAGTTGCTTATATTTGGAATCCGGAGGTACCTGAACTGGGAGTTCTCATATTTGAAACACTTTGAGAATCTGGATGAATTCAAAATTGGGCAAAAGGGTGAACCTAAAAATCCCATCAGGCTCTTTCTATGCACTCTAAGGAAATTTGGAACCTACTGGTAAGAGTGTTGGCTTATTGGAAGTGGGATGGAATCACCTTTTAAATATTTGGCTCATTGTAACAGAGGACTACCCCTATCTTTGTGGACATTGTCCCATTGGAAGAGAGGATTGGCCCGGCCTGTTGGAAGAGAGAAATACCCTACCTGTGTGTACATTTCCCCATTTGAAGAGAGGGCTGGCCCTATTTGTATGTGAGGTTGAATGATAGATGCAATAGGATTTGAAACCATATAAATATGGTATAGGTGGGAGCTCATGAAAGTGAGATGATTTCTAATGCACAGTGCAAAGATATTATGTTGCTTGATTGAGAAATGAGATTGATCAAGGTTTTGTATGCAGAGTATGCTCACACTATGTCAAACTACTACGAAATGGGTAATGCCATGTTAATTTTTGTTTGTCCTTCCTCATTTTTTCTACTGAATAAAATGGTGATAGTAAAAACATAGCATGTCGATGAAGTAAGGTGAGAAAAGAAATTTCAGTTATATCTACTGCTATGGGGCTGTAAAACAATATTTAGCACTGTCATGTTTCCTAAAATATGTAAAAGGTATGTACATGAAATTGTTCACAAAATTCCCTTCAGTTTCTTATATTCGGAATCCGGAGATACCTGAACTCTGAGTTCTCATATCTGAAACACTTTGAGAATCTGGATGAATTCAAAATTGGGAAAAAGGGTCAACCTAAAAATCCCATCAGTCTCTTTCTATGCACTCTAAGGAAATTTGGAACCCTACTGGTAAGAGTGTTGGCTTATTGGAAGTGGGATGGCATCGCCTTTTAAATATTTGGCCCATTGTAAGAGAGGACTACCCCTATCTTTGTGGACATTGGCCCATTGGAAGAGAGGATTGGCCCGGCCTGTTGGAAGAGAGAAATACCCTACCTGTGTGTACATTTCCCCATTTGAAGAGAGGGATGGCCCTATTTGTATGTGAGGTTGAATGATAGATGCAATAGGATTTGAAACCATATAAATATGGTATAGGTGGGAGCTCATGAAAGTGAGATGATTTCTAATGCACAGTGCTTAAATTCTCACAAGGGTAGTGTTTCCATTGTTCTTTACAATTTTAAGAGCCCCAATATGATCTATAACCACCTTAAAAGGGAGGTATTTGAAAAAATAGTTGGTAAGTATGTCCCCTATCTTCACCCAAGGAGTTATTGCTTTAGTTACTTCAAAGTTCATCCTTAACATTCCATAAATATGTGCCAGAAAAATGTCATAGCGCATAATCAGACCACCACTCTATGAAAGGATTTACAACGTTTCCTTTGCAACATATACTGCAATTGCTAGTTTTATCACTACCATTAACTATAATGCAACAGTTTTGCACAAACAAAGCATCCTTGTCTAAAGTGAAGTAGGCAATGATGATTAAGACTAATTGTGGGCTTAGAATTGCTTTTCCATTTTTTTTTTAATTGTTAGAATTACCGTACTTAGTAGCAGAGGCATTCCCACCATGAATTGGGAAGTCCATAACAACCACTTATGTAACTGGGATTGTTGACTATAATCATTTTAACCTTCTCCTTCCTTTTGCTCAGCCACTGAAATATGTGTTGAGAACTCTTTGCTTATTACATCCCTCATTAGAATGGGCAGACCATTAGTGATAATAACAATATTCTCGTAACATTTCCACTATCATTACAATTGATTTTGGGCTAAAATATAGACTTATGGGTATCTTTGTCATGCCTTGTAAACAAATGAAGATGACAAGGGGAAGGAGCAGAAGAAAGGGGATTAGAAAACATCCACTGAGAGGAGCTTGAATTGTTGTCAATGATGCTTCATCTTTAGGGATCGCTTCTGTAACTTTCTTTCAATATTCAAGGCAAGCTAGAAATCCTTGCACCAATGAACTGAGTGCATGCAAAGTCCATCTTGTGTTGAATATGAAACAAGAGACACTTGATAAAATTGAAACATTAATCCCCAACGATGAATTTTTCAATATACTAATGAACAATCAATATCAGCAATTGTAAGAGAGGCAGCCACCGCTAAGTAGCTCCTTCCTAAGAGGTTAGAAACATTGTCTAATAACTATTTTGTAGAAGCCATCGAAATCACCCAACAGGCACCACATTGCACACAACATGTTGAGTTGTGGGAGAAAGAATCTTAAATTAGAATGCACCCTTTTGCGAGAGTAACGACATTTTGGAGAAACAAAAATGCCTATGATAAGTGATATACCTGCTGGAGGTATAGAAATGCTACCAGCATATCAGGAGGTTGGTCCAGACCCCAAGAGATATCTAGGTAAAAACCCTAAACCCGAGTGGCTCTGAGGTTATGGCAGAAACATTGAGAAGGAATGTGAAGGCAAAAGTCTTGCAATCAGACTAAACTCACGGGATAGCTACGAACCAAGAGTGACAAAGTTCTGGACAGTTCCTTGGTCTAAAGAGGATAGAAGCTCATGCAACACTAGAAGGTTATTTTATTGGGTAAAGAGAATACTATGTGCATCTTGCAGATGCAAATTGCTCTTGCACATGATGGGAAAAAGGGCTTGCAAAAAGATGCCCTGTGTGCAGCATCAACGCACAAAACATTCTCTTTTTCCCAATGCACTAACCTTCTAGTTGTGGCCAAATAGCACTTGGGTCATAGTGGCAAGGCATTCAGTAGCAGGCACTTACCAAATTTTCCACAATTTGCGCTATTGTACCAGAACTAGATCTTGGACCTATGCTAAGATGTGAGGTGTTTCCACTGGAAGACATCAAGCAGCGTGTTTATTATTCAGAGCTGACAAACTTGAGAAACACCTTAACCAGGGAGAAACAGTCAGAAAGAAATGAACAAATACTAATAATAATAATAACTCTAGAAGATTATAAATAGAAAACCCTGCTATCACTGCATTGGAGGTGCAGGCCTTCACTTTTTTATTTTTCATTATAATTTGCACAAAATCCCTCCAATCACAGCCTCTCACATTTTTGCATTTAGCAACAATCAAAGCCTTTTTCATTTGGTCACGTATGAATCCCAATGTACAGCTGGTGTTATATATGACATACATAACAATTACGAAGCCAAAACAAGTAAATTCAATGTTTCAATTGTAACTTCTTATCAGGAAATGTTAGTTACAGTAACAACAATGGTATGCCAATTGCATAAGTCATATGTATCTCTTGTGGAAAGGCTAATTGTAATCCCCGTGTGAGCCAAAATCTCAATAAATAGCAACATAAAGAACTAATATGCAGCAGAATTGTTGTAGAAACTATTTTATAAATGGGAAAGGTAGTGAATTATGGAATAGCATATCATGCGTACTACCTATTTAGTTGCTTACCCTGCAATATTGTCTATCATTTTCAGTTGGAAAGACACACCGAGTGAACCTTGGGATTGAATTCTTCTGACGGAGCAGTGCTCGGACGAAGATCAAATCTAAGTGATTCAGTGCAATGAGGGGCAAAGGCATTTATTGGTCGAAGGGTATTCTTTAGGAATAAGAGTACATAACAGAGAGGCAGCAGAACCAACAGAAGAAGTAGCGGAGCCACTAGGAGGTGTGATACAATCCCCAAAAGGGGTGATGCAGGCCCACAAAGGGACTGTGCAATGTTTCCATGAGACAATCCGAGTTTTTGTTGGAAATCAGTTTCTGAGCTGGGAGGGATGAAACTTGATTTTTTGAGAGGCAGATCGATTTAGAGAAGAGGTGACACAATCCACAGCCATACCCACACAGGCTTATGCATCTACTGCGCAGATGCAACGCGGAGAGAGCTGGGGTTTCGCCAGTTCAGATTCGGGTCAGCTGGGGCTTGATGTGTGAGGTAACACTCACTATATTTTTGTTTGAAGTGATTTCTATGTACTGGATAGCCAACAAGGCATCCGGAGATTGTATTCAAAAACTGCTGCTTAATAATACAAATCCTTAGAATTTTCTACACCGGTTTTCCCGCATTGAGTTTTTCCTGGGACTTAGTCCAAAATAAAGGTGTCCTACAGTTTCCTTGTTTCATAATCATATTTAATTAAGTGTAGGCTGCTTTAGTATTTTACTTCATTAATTCATGATGCAATCTGAATTAATTTTGTAAATGTAATTTACATAATAGGAGAAGTAAGCTCAGATAGTTGCAGTAGGATTCCTAAGATTGTCAGATCTAGGAATTTTCACATTCTGGGCCATTGGTAGGCCACAGGCCTATTTTCTCCTGATCAGATAAGTGGATGACGTGCCAAAGGGCTATCTTCTAGCCTACACTAGCAGCAAATCTGAACCGTAATAATTGAAGGAAATATGCAGTGATTAAGGAGGTCTAGGTATGAAGAAAAGAGGGTTGTATTCAGCTGATAGCAAACCCTTCCTCATGATCATTATTTCATATTGATTGTTTCAAATTGGCAAGTCATTCTTATTGTACTCTCTCTCTTTCTCTGTTGGACATTTTATTTTAATAATAAGAAGAATTGATGAAGGGTTTTCCCCATATTAGGGTTTTTCCCTGGCTTGTGCCACATACTTGTGTTCTCTTGTCTCGGCTTGTCTTCTGAATCAATCATACATGTTCTTTCTTAAGTTTCAATAAATGGCAAATGATTCAGTGCTAATAAAAGTATAATGGGCTTATATGGAATTTTAAGTTACTCTGTTAAGCAAGAACATGTTAATCTAAATTAACATGGTATAAGAGCTAGGAGAGGACAAGCCCAAGCAAGAGTGGAAAAAGAAAGAAATCGCTGGAAGAACTTTGTTGACTAGACTTTATGGATTGTGGAATGTTGCACAAGAAGGGGATCTCAAAATATTCAGACCGGAAATAGGGAGAAAACCCTTTAATTTTAATAGCCCTAATCAGAGACTCAATTTCAGTCCAATGTGTAAAGGATTAGTTCCGCATTAGTTGAGCTCTTTATTCATGATTTGGATGGCAAATGTGATCTGAGGATTCAGATGACAATCAGGTCTCTTTGTTTCAAGTTTGGTTGACTGACGCTAATCTCTATTCACTCTCAGTCAGTATACAAGCCTCGCTCGACTTCGACATTCTGCCACAAGTCTCTCGTTCCCTGTTTATTGGTATCTCTCTTATGGCAAGCAAATAAGCAAAGTTTTTTTTTCTGTAAATAAGATCGAAGGGCTTTCTTTTGTTATTTTGTTTTGGCTCGACCTCTTGTATTTTGTAATTTTGGTCCAGAAAAAAGAAGCCCATCATCTCTATAGCCAAAAAGGAATGATTAATGTGATTCAGTTGTTTTCTATGGGGTTTCATTGGTGTCACTTGCACTACTTTCTTTCCAAGCTCATTAACCTTGCATGAAGGCCACTCCTGTGGAATTTTCTTTGACTATTCCTATGGCATTGAAAAAGATTTTTTTTTTGGCTTAGGGTGAGTTTTGGGGCTTCTGGGATTCATTCTGTTTTGTTACAGGGTCATTTGCCTTGAAAGAGATTGGTGGTTTGAAAGTTTTCAAATTCTAGTCTTGGTTTCAAGAGAATCTAGTCAATCGCTGGAATGAAGTTGACTTATGTTGAACTATAACTCTCCAGTTTGAAGATTTTCTACACAATGTATCTTTGGTGACCTCATGATAATTCTTGGATCTGTGAAGCTCTGATCTATGGCCATATGGAATTGGATCTGCAGCTCTTTGTTGTTCGATCTACATCCTAGGTTAATCAGATGAATTGCCAAGTAATTTACATATTTTTTGTTGCCACCAACCTATCTTGGCCTTGACAAAGACATGGTTGGGTGACTAATGTGATCAAACTCATAAGGAGGCTGGTTATAACATATGTATTTTTAAAGGCACAAATCTTGCAAATAAATCATTTAGGCTAGTATTTGTCAAGTCTCAGTCCTTAAAGCTCACTTTTGGAGTTTCCAGAATCGTTTGAAATTTGTGGAAGGTTCTATATATATACTCTATCACAGTCTCTTTGAAGTGGACCATTCAAGCTTCATTCCAATTTCTGACCGTTTCAAGGACTGACAAAATTCTTGTGTTGAAGGAATTGTGGAATTTTCTTTGACTATTCCTGTGGCATTGAAAAAGCTTTTGGCTTAGGGTGAGTTTTGGGGCTTCTGGGTTTCATTCTGTTTTGTTACACGGTCATTCGCCTTAAAAGAGATCGGTGGTTTGAAAGTTTTCAAATTCTAGTCTTGGTTTCAAGAGAATCTGGTCAATCGCTGGAATGAAGTGGACTTATGTTGAACTATAACTCTCCAGTTTGAAGATTTTCTACACAATGTATCTTTGGTGACCTCGTGATAATTCTTGGATCTGTGAAGCTCTGATCTGTGGCCATATGGAATTGGATTTGCAGCTCTTTGTTGTTTGATCTACATCCTAGGTTAATCTGTATTAATTCAGCAATCACAGTGCTTTAACACCCAAACTTCATCTGGCTCTCATATGCGTTGACATGGTTGGGTAACTAATGATCAAACTCATAAGGAGGTCAAGTTATAACATGTCTTTTTAAAGGCACAAATCTTAAAACAAATCGAGGCTAGTATTTTTCAAGTCTCAGCCTCAAAGCTCACTGGAGTTTCCGCAGTCATTTGAAATTTGTGGAAGGTTCTATATATACACTGCTGCTACCTCATCAAGGGACCATTCAAGCTTCATTCCACCCCAGGACTGTCGCACATGACTGAAAATTCTTGTGTTGAAGTAATTTGATTACAGTGCATTGTAATCTCTCACCAATAAAGGAGTACCTTCAATGCTAATAAATTTGAATATCATGTGCATTGACAGAATTTCCTTGACAACAAAGTATGAAAATATCACTATGTATCATGACAGTTTATCTCCTTGACACTGATGACTACAGTGTAAATATGATCTTGACCTAGAGGAACACAGTATGACCCTTTTGGTTAGTACGTGTATGGTGATATCTATGTATTGGAAATATCTCTAAGCATTGTCTTGGGACTGTAGGAGTACCAAGCTCAAAATGAAAATAAATCTAGGTTGTGGTCCACATGGCACAAGCTTGTGAGTGACAATGATATGCTTGCAAAGATATTATTTGGGTACACTGCTCATTTTATCTAGAATTACAGTGAGATAGTTGTCTGATAGTTGGTCATATTACAGTAGGAACGTCATCAATATAGGAAATCTAATTTTTGACTGAAAATGAGAGCAGGGCATAAGGAAAATCATTGCCACAAGGTAAAACTATGATTGACAACTTATTGGAATTTATATTATTTGGAGTTAAATACAAACTATGATTATTTGTGGTAATGTTATGGATGTTGGAGAATAGACATTCAAGAAAGTTTGTCACTATAACACATCTACAATGTAGCTGTAGATCCTTTTTCACCTTGGTTTCTATTTTTTGCAATGGCTTGTAGTGGTAGCATGATGCGTGCATTAGATATTTGCTTCCAATGTTCTAGTGAACCTGGTATTTTCAAGAGGCTCATAACCTGTTAGGAAAGAACTCATTTTTTCATAAGAGGCATTCCTAGAAGAAATTGGTCAAGAGGCCAATCTGCAAGACAAAATTATGATATATACTGTGACTTCTCCAAAGCTTGAAACTTGTTCACTGGTTGATACTTCACTAGTCATTCAATAATGCAACAGTCTTCAGAAACCAAAACACAGTGGTGACTTGCAGGTGATATTTGCATTATGCTAGTACAAGCTTAGTCTATTCAGAGGCCTACCTTATGCAACAAAAGAGATTTGCAGAGAAGCTTGCCATGTGCACTATTGGAATTGTAGGACAAATGAAATAGTTAGTTTATATATCTTCAGCGATTTTGAATTAGGAAAGAAGCCCTTAAAATGTTGACCTTTTGGGAAAATATGCAATGATGAGTGCTTTCTATGTCTAAGATTATAATGATGCATTTTAGATGAATTTCTTAGCTTTCACTGTCTTCAGTTTTTTGAATATTGATCTTATTAGAAATTTTAAGTTAAAGGTAATTTTTATTGCAAAATCTAGCACCCCTATGGCTTCATAGGTATGGGCACCTCAACTTGACCTATCTCTCTTAGTTGCCATGAGAGAAACTAGTAGATGGACTTCCGAACATTCTGTAGAAGATCCACAGAGTTTGCAGAGCTTGTCAGGCAGGGAAGCTACATTGAATACCATTTTATGAAGGACAAGCTTGGAGAGCGTAGAGGGTCCTTCAGTTGGTACTTTCAGACATATGTGGACCAATGAACATGACATCAACCACTGGTGCTAGGTACTTCCTTCCGTTTTTTTATTATTTCAGTAGAAAAATGTGGGTATATTTTCTATAGTTAAAATATGATGTGTTTAATGAATTTCAAAAGTTCAAAGCATTAATAGAGAAACAGTTAGGTTGTCATATTGCCTCTCTTAGATATGATACTGGTGGGGAATTCTACTTAAAATATTTCAATAAATTTTGTGCTAAACATGGGATCCAAAGACAATATACTACACCTTACACTCCACAACAAAATGTATTGGTTGAGAGGCAAAATTGTACTATCACAAAGATGGCTAGGTGTAAGTTGCAAAGGAAGTCTATTCCAAATAGGTTTTGAGCTGAGGTAATGTTCACAATAGTATACTGGCTGGTGAAATTAAATATGACACTTTGGTCTCAAGTTGGAGAACCAATTCCTATAGTTGTAATGCCAGCATATGCACCTGTGAGGAAAAAATATCCATGTTTTATTATTGTTCCCTAGACATTCTTCAGTGTAGGGCAAGGGCAAGACATTTCTTCATTCCATGCAGATATATATAGGCCACCTACTGGATTGTTTTCATCTACAACTGCAACATTTTCATATCCAATGCAGTCACCCTGTTTTCTGTACACTGGGCACCTCTCTGGATGCAGCTCTGCCTATTTTCCTGCTGTGTTTGCACCTTTCTCGGACTCTTCAAGTTCACTCCAAGTACTTTTCAAATTTTGACCTCTGGTGCAATTCTTCCGTCCCATATCCGACATCCTTAATGGGATTGACAAAATTTCCAACTCCCAATAATGATAGAATCTAGTCCAGGCTAAACTTAGATTTGAATTCTGGCACAGAGACTTTTGAGGCAGAGGGTAAAGAAGAAAGAGCAGGATCAAAACATGCAGTAGTTTTGGAAGGTCCTTTGATAACAGATGGGAAAACTAGAGTCATCCAACAATCATCAGCATCAACAAACTCTTTTAAATAAGGTGGGATTTAAATAGATTTGAAAACAAAAAA
Organism: Pinus albicaulis; assembly: GCA_034641835.2. Classification (NCBI taxonomy): domain Eukaryota; kingdom Viridiplantae; phylum Streptophyta; class Pinopsida; order Pinales; family Pinaceae; genus Pinus; species Pinus albicaulis. The sequence continues at coordinate 861,641,581 of CM076582.1, forward strand.
GAGATATAAAGATAGCCAGGTTCTGTAGGTGTTGGCATAGTTTTAAAAACCAGAACCGGTGACCGGACCGGTGGACCTAATGAACCGGGTTTCTAACTGGAACCGGTCTAACCGGGAGCGGTCAGATCTCAATGAACCGGTTTAAAAAAAAATACATTAAATAATTATTTTTTAATAAAAAAAACTATTTTTAAGATTTGCAACCATGATTCCAAGCCAATAGAGACAAAATATGCAAAGTTTTCTCATTTATATACCATGCAAAGGTGAATATATAAAAATGGCACCGAGTGCAATACATATCATCAAAAAATACATAAGCAATGAGGCTCCAAATGGCCCATAAAGTCCAAAAACAATGCTACAAGCTATGAGGACATTGGCCTAATACAAGACTACATATTAGAGATCAATAACATGATCACTCCTCATCATGATCAAAATCATCACCACTACTAGACAAGGGATCATCAACATGAGCTACATAAATAATATGGCTCAGAGTTTGAGGACTCCTAAAACTTCTCTACAACTTTAGTAGTAGTAGCAAAAATAGACATCAAAACTACAAATCACTCAGCAACATGGTCTCTCATGAAACTCATCATTGATTCATCGCTACTAGAAATGGGATCATCAACAAGAGATACATAAACATCATCTAGCTCAAAGTCTTCAGACTTGGATTGCTCAACCTTATAACATGATAGAAATTGAAAATTTTTAACATGCCTAACCAGTGATTTTGATTTGAGTGAAGGGTTCATCTCCCCAACCTTAAAATGCGGTAGAAAAAGATTAGCATGCCTAACCAGTTGTTTTCCTTTCAGTGAAGGGTAAATTCTTGTTAAGGCCACAGTAGGGGAGTTCAACAATCAATACCACCAACATCAACAAAGTTCAACAATCAATGCCACCAACATCAAGGTTCTTAAATGAGTTCATGCTCTTGATCAAATGCCAATCTCGTACCCTTACACATGATAGAAAAAAATGGAAACATTGCAAACCCCCAAACCATGAAACCCTGAAAACCATTAAGTCTGCTGAATTTTGAGTGAAATCTAAAATTCTAGTTTCTTCATATGAAATCCAATGAGGACGAAACCACTCTTAAACATCCTGAGTCATTTCAGGGTAATGTTAAAAATTTAAGTAAAAGGATGAAAATGAAAAATAAAGGAAATGTCACTTTTACTTTAAGAATTTAACATTACCATTAATTTCCAAGAGGATGGGTCAGGAAAATGAGAGGGTAGGCAAAGTCAAGTGAAGCCCCCCTTGCCCTCCTGAAATGGTAGCACAAACTTGAGCATGGGACACCTAACCGGCCGGTTAGGTACAAAACCGGCCGGTTTATGCATTAACCGGCCGGTTCCGTACCTAACCGGCCGGTTAGGTCCGGTTAATCGAGAATTTTTGGTGAAATGCCTCCTTGAACCCAGTTGCAGGGCCGGTTCCACCTGGTGACTTAGCTGATCGGCCGGTTTGGCCGGTTACCGGTTCAAACTGGTCGGTTTTTAAAACTATGGGTGTTGGTAGATTTTTTTTTATGGGGTCTGTCTCACCCAAAGGGTGTTGCTTATTGGGCACATTAAGTTGTACTTGAATCCCAATGTGATGTTTATAGAGTTGTTTAATCCCAAATGGCTTAAGCTGTAGATAAAGGTGTACTGGATTGAATCTGAAATCAATACAAGGCCAGAATTGCTCATGCAGATTGAAATTCCCATATCACTAATTTGCCTCTTTTCGGGCGATCCTGCTGCACTTTTTACATGTATGCTTATTGTAGAAGTATGAACAGCACAAGCCAGGTGTTTGACAAAATTCCCAAGAAAAATGTTACCGCATGGAATGTTATTATTAGAGGTTGTGTTAGGGATGGACACTGCCAAGAAGCCCTCAAGCTATATTACCAAACACAACAGGGGGGACTTAGTGGAGACACACCTTTCCAATTGTCCTCAAGGCACACGCTGATATTGTGGCCCTAGAGCAGGGCAGGGAAATCCACAGTTACATGGAACACCATGACTACAAGATATTTCGAAATTATACATTGTGAAGAGGAAGGAAAGGTACTTGACGAAATGTAGCTGGGAAGGTCAAAACCCAATGTGATAAATTGGAGCGTGATGATATCCAAGTATGATTTGAATGGTCACAAAAATGGTGTAGTGAGATCTTTTCTAAATGCAGCTGGCTGGAGCGAAATCCAATTCAGTCACTATTTGCTAGTGCTCTCGCTTCTTGTGCAAAATTAGCAGTGCTGCAACAAAAAAAATGGATGATGCATATGAAGTGTTTTTCAATATGCCAAAGAGGGATCTGATTTCATGGAATGCAGTAATTTCTTGTTATGCATTGAATGGATATTGTGATGAGGTGTTGGCGCTCTTTTATCAACTTCAAAATGACAGGAATGAACACAGATGTAATTAAATGGAGTGCAGATATTGTGAGGTATACTCAATTTGTTCATAGTGTTGAATCCATGGAAATATGCAGTTGAATGCATGTTGCAGAGGTGAAGCCTAACTCTTTACCATAGCAATTATTTTTCCTTCATGTGTTGATTAGTAGCTTTGTAGTGTGGGTATCGAATGCATGGGCATGAGGAAGATGCCCTGACACTCTTTTATGAAATACAAGAAGCAGGCATTAAAGTAGGCCATATCACCTTCATTGCTATTTTATCTGCCTGCGGCCATGCAGGACCAGTAGATGAAGGCTAGCATCATTTCAATCGAATTAGTAGAAAGTTTGAAGTGAAGCCTAGAGTGGAGAATCATGCATGCATGGTTGAACTCCTTGGCCACTCGAGACGCTTTAATGGAGCATATGTGACATTGTCAAACATCTATGCTACTTCTATGGGATGATGTAGTCAACGTGAGAAAGCTAATGTTAGATAAGGGAATTTAAAAAAAAGGAACTAACATCTCATTTTCACGGACAATTGCAGCTGCTGCTAACTTAGGATGTTTTGAAATATATCATAGAAACTCTTCAACAGTGTTCTCGAGTTTCAATGATAATACACCCTCTTCATTTGAATTTTGCCTCTCCAAAACCATGGAGAGGAGAGACATGGAGGAGTTACAACCATGCATACTTCCTTAACAACCCTCAAGGTGGCTGGAAATAGATAATAATGACAAGCTCCAAGCATTGGACAAGTCTTGGTTGAAGCCTTGTGTTGTAAAAGACGAATCCATCAGGCAAGACTTGGGCCAACTTTGGGACTCCATTGGGGAGTTTTGATGCATTTCGAAATTAACTCAAGTTTTTCTACAGTGCTTGGTTATAGAAAATTAGTGGAGCCAAAAAAAAAAACATTTTCAGGGAAACAGGCCTGCCTATCAGAGGCCAAAAGTTGGGTCACTGGTTTGAAAACATGAATTTCTTTGTCAAGCAAATTGGATGGAGCAGCCAGCAAGGGAACATGACAAGTTGCTGCCTCAGACTTGCATATTTTTGTGGGCTTGTTTGTCTGTATTCAAGGTGGTTTTGTGGTCAGAGAAACCTAGAGGAGTGCGTGATTTGGTCCTGCAACACATTTTGGGAGGAACTATAATTTTTTTAGGTGGGATTCTTTCTTATTCAGTTGAGGAATATGCCATGACAAGACTCATCTAAGAAGGCAATGAGTTCCATGGATGTTATAGGGATTCGAATAGAGGCTGGGAAGGTCTAGTAGACTATGGAAGTGCAAATACGCTTTTTATTGATACTTCAATAAAAATGGAGACCTCGTGCACCTCTAGAAAGTAGTTCTACGCTGCCTCACATCTATTGTAGCTATTGCAAAACTCTCATATATGCTTGGACATGGGAGGAACACGATCACAAATTACAATATTATTTTCTTTCCATTTATTCTCTTCCTCTACGAATTTCATGGCAATTGAAATCATCACTTTCTTCTGTTATTTGAGCATTATATGGAAGACTTCATGTAGTTGTTTCACAAGGCGCTATAATTTATTTTCGAAGAGACGAATATTCAACAAACCCTGATTTATGAGTCCCACTGGATCCTGTTACAACTAATACTTGAATATAATTCCAGAAATTCTCCTCCTTCGAGATTGTAAATCATCATATCTTTTCCCAGGACAAGAGCAGGTGACTGATTTCATAAGAAAGGTATTTGAGATGCTAGTTGGAGCATTTAGAAAGCTTCAGGTATTAGAAAGGTTCTTCCACAATTGAAACAAGGTGTACAAGGATGCTTGATATACTAGAAGACTTCTTGAACTTCTTATATTTTGTATATTGTCGAATGGATGGGAGCACTTCAACATTAGAAAAGCAACATTGAATAAAGAACTTCAGTATCCCAGATAACGAAATTTTTACTTTTCTTATTTCAACTGAGGCAGTGGGGTGGCAGGGGTTGGAATCAATTTTCCAAGTGCAGATACAATTTATTATATATGATCTATATTTCACTCATTTTTTTCTTTTATGATCTTAATCATGATCTCACAATATAGGCCAAGACAAACCAGTGATTGCATATCAGTTGATAATAAAGTGTATTGTTGAGGAGAGAATATTGCATCGGTGTACAAAGATGGATTTGGAGAATCTGGTGATGAATCTTTGTAAAAATGAAAGTTTAAAGAGTTATCTAGATCACAAAGAACCTATATACCGTGCTTTTCAAAATGAAGTTAATGCTATTTGTTTGGTTTTCTCTCATTTTGTTGTCCTGTAAATTTATTAATGTTATGTTTATTATCTAGCATGCATATGCCCAGACAATGACCTCTTGCCATAACTGCAAAAAGAAAATCTCTAGTACCTATATCCAATTACTGTAGTTGCTGGAAAAAAGAAATTTAGAATAATTTAATATGAAAAGAACCTATTTTACACATACTGCTCCTTTGTGAGTTTCACGGCACCTCAACTTCCCAAGTAGGAACTTTAAATTTCACTCTAACAACCCCACAATGCATCATTTTATGGAAACTTACACTGTATACTAGGATTGGATACAAACATGACAGGATTCCTCATTTCCAACATGGTGCCAACAAAATTTTGGCCATCTCAATGGTTCAACATTTTTTGTAATACAAGACCCAACCAAGTTTCATTAGTTTACTATGTTAACCAAACCAGGTTTCATGAGTCTAAAAAGTACATATGACATTCTAATAGCTCACTGCGTGTGTTTTTACTACCTATTTCTTCTACTCAAGGAAATAGGTATAACAAATATAAATCTGATAATAGATCCAAAAATAGGTGGCGGGCCCTCTTAAAAGTGAGGAGTATTTGGGAATAAACACTCATTTACAATTGACAAGCTCCAGGAGTACATTTCAAAAAATGGGAAATAATGCTCTGACAGGTGCATTGGCCAGAATGTTTGTAAGTATTTCTACATCATTTATTTATACTCCTAGTGAGTGTGTTAAACAACATATGCAAATTGATTTATGGTATTGCAACAACTGGTATGTCTATTGGAAGTGGAGTATCCATTGCCAGAAATGGAAGTCAATATTATTACATGTATATGTATTGATTGTAGTATTCTTAATGACTACTCTGTTGAAGTAGATATCCATTGCAGTAAGGTCTCAACGACAAAGAAAATAACATCAGAATAAATATACTGCTTGAGTAGATTAGAATGGACAGAAATGATAAAATTAAGCTTTGTATTCTCCATTGTTAGTGGTAAAACAGCTAGACTCCAGAAGAATGCTTTTACTTGACATCCCATCATGTTATTTTCTGATGAAGACTTCTCTTACATGATCAACTAAGAAAGCCAAAGTTGGCAAGGAGTATCATTAAGGCAGTGTAATGGCTTGTAATGAGCCAGATGTGTCACACACCCTCATTGATGGATATAAATTGGAGAGAGATGATGTCCATTTCATCATCAACTCATCACACATTTCCTCTTGTGATCTGATTGGTTCATTCAGCCTTTGGAGGCCTCTCTCTCTCACATGTGCAGATCTGAAGCGGAAGGAGTGCGAACTGTTTTTAGGGCTCTTTGCTGGTGTGTTGACCAGTGTTGACCATGGGTCAAAGCTTGGAGTTTGACCTCCATTCTTGTGCAGAAAATCCAATCTCGTGAGGCAGCATTAGAGAGCAAAAAGATCGAGGAGAAGGGTGAATTTTGACCATAGCCCTAGACCGCAGCGTTGAATTTTTGCATTGAATTTTTCTGTTGACCAGTGTTGACCTTTTTGGAGCTGTCTTTGAGGGGTGTGTGTGTAACACTTGGAGGATTGGATGATCCAACTATGTATACTCTTGAGCAAAATGGTTTTGTTGAAAGGAAGAATAGAACCATTGTGGAAGTTGCCCGTGCCATTGTGTATGTTCAAAATAGATGCCCGCACTCCACATTGGACTCCAAGACTCCCAAAGAAGTCTTCTCTAGTAAGAAGCCTGATGCCTCCCACTTTAGGGGTTTTGGAAGTCCTGTTTATTTTCATGTGCCGAAAGAAAAGAGAAGCAAGTTGGATGCTTCTGGAAAGAAGGGAATGTTTGTGGACTATAGTGAAACTTCGAAGACATATAGAATCTATGTGCCTGGTCAAAGAGAATTGGAGATATGCCACGATGTCACCTTCGATTAGGATGTTTCCCTCAAGAAAGTTAGGATTCTTCCTAGCTCAAAGGAAGACAAAGAAGAAGAAGAAGCAGGGAAGCAGGAAGAGCCGAAGGATGAACCTATGCCCGATGTTGAAGGACCAATGGATCCTATTGATCCACCTCCTTCAAATAAGAGGAGACCTTCATGGCTTAGGGACACTCTCGAAGATGCCGAGAGACATATTGCCCCAAAGGGGACATTCCGTGAAAGCAAGAAGCAAAATAGGTACCAAGGGTACCTAGCAGTCATGAGTACAATTGTACAATCTAAGCCTGGATCATTTGAAGAAGTCATAAAGAATCAAGTTTGGAAGGATGTTATGCACGAAGAATATGAGTCCATTATGAAGAATGATTTCTGGGAAGTGGTCCCGAGACCAGAGGACAAATCTGTTGTCACCTCGAAACGACTCTTCAAGATCAAGCATGGAGCCGATGGAAGTGCTGAAAAGTACAAGGCAAGATTTTTTGCCCGAGGCTTCTCTCAAAAAGAAGGCATAGATTATGATGATTTAACTGCACCTAGAGAGTCGGGTCAACCTAATAACCACCTCTTTTGGGTCAGGATGTAAGGGGGTGTGTTACAATATCTTGGCTATTATTAATTGCTGCGCAATGTATCCAAGCTCTAATTTTCTCTAGTTTTTTTGGTCAAGGGAAGATCAGGCAGAAGAGAAGTCCTCCTTGAGGTTACAAACCCTAACCAACATAGCAAGGCACTTACTCATTAAGAATAATTTGGTTTGTGAATCTTCTAAGGTTTTTTTGAGGACAACAAAGGTGCAATTGAGGCTCATTCCAGGTACAGTGAGAAAAAAACAAAGGACCGAAATTAGTCTGAGATTGTTTTGAAGGCAACAGCCTAGGAGGGTTGTGGATAACCACATTAGGGAAACCACACCCTATAACAGACAACTGCTCCATTCCGAAAATCATTCTATAACTATATATTGTACAGAGATTTGATCAGGCTACCCATCTGGGCTATAGGTACCCACAAGAAAGGCAGTTAGGCTCCTATTCTCTAAGCCTGTGGATTATCTTCAGACTTCAGTACAGTCAAAATCCTATGCATAAAGCTAGAATAACATAGTAGATATTGGATTAATATAGTTCACCTAGTTTTTATTGACATATCATAATTGCAGTTGGATCTGGTTTCCTAAATTGCTGATATTGTAAATAAATCTATACTGGTGAACATATTACATGGTTTCATTGAGAAATCAACCCTATTATTATGGTTTTGAGAAGAATCATATTGTTGTTTTCATTCTTTATATTATTCATGCATATATACTGTTTATGGGTGTGTAACACTAATTTATTGAAAAAACCTAGACATAATAGAAACCCTAAGAGAAAATTTACCCTAGAGAATTACAGTTTGTACCAGATGTGGGTCATCAGCAAGGCAAAAGGATTGCAAGTACTTAATGTCTACTTCTTAGAGAATTATTTCATTGTAAATTCTACCTAATTTACTTAATTGCTTAGATATGACGAGTTACTTGATGGATTTAAAGGAATGTCTATATATATATATAACACCCTTCCAGCCAGCTATGTTGGCAATACTCCTACAGTAAACAACCGTGCGCATGAATAAAGGTTCTTTATAGAAACTATAGGTCAAACTATGAAATGAGGTGTATTATAGATGTCAGCTCTCAGAATGTCAAATTTTAACCGTCTATAACCCATTAGCAGCAAAAGCAACATGAAGTTATATTGATTAGGAAAACAAAATCTTTTTTCTTTTATTTTATTTGTTCCTTATTCAATTGGACTTTTAATTGGTACTGTGGAAAGTGGCAATTGCCAATATGCCAGTATCATTTTCAAATTGCAGAACTTCCAAGCCACAGTGAGTATGTGGTGCCTTGGTGCCTAATAGCAGGAATTTATGTTTTAGCCCTCAGCTCCGATGGCTTAAAATTAAAAATTTGTGGAGCTATATAATTGCAAGTTCAACTTGGCCAGTAAGAGTAAGACACTAAGCTTAAATGCATGCCCCTATCTTATTCATTGGTCCAAGATCAGGAATACACACTCATTCCACCCTGATAAAGCCACCCTAAAATGTCAAGGTCATTTGAAGATTGGGGGCATTTGGGTTTGCAGCTGAATCAAAGGAACAATATGCCATCTTGGTGGCAAGCAGGCCATCATGATAAGGAATTGCTGAAGGGTGTATTGGCACATGGTTTTTTGAATTGGGAGGCTATCTTCGAAGACAATAAACTAAACTTCAGAGTTTCTGATTCTTTTTCAGAGGCTGGTAATCACCCAGATCCTAAAGATTGCATGAAGTACCTTAGCTTTATTGGAAGTCATCTGCGTCGTCACCTTCGTAAGCTCAAGGCTCGGCGTAAGCGACATTTTTTTTATGACAAGGAGAACGAAATCTCCACAGAGCCTAGACGTTCCGAGTTTTCTCGTCCTAGCATTCCAAGAACTCCAAATAGGAGGCCTATTCTTCACCTTGCTCTAACAAAAGTTCTTACCATTGTGGATCTTGGGACAATTGAATATAAACGTGTTGGATTTCATACAGACTGACACATATTCCCTATTGGCTATAAATCTATAAGAAACTATGCCAATATGGTGGAAAAGGATGGAAGGACTACATACACCTGTAGAATTCTTTATGGTGGAAGTGCAGGTCCTATTTTTTATGTAGTTCCAGATGACAGCCCTGAAAATGTCATTGAAAGAGATTATTCATCTGGTGCATTGGCTGTTCTTTTTGGTACTGGAAGAACACGGCAAGATCACCATTAGCGGGACAGAGATGTTCAGCCTCTCACATCCTACAGTTATTCAATTACTACGTGAGCTGCTTGTAGTAGAGTACTGTTCTACCTTCTTCTCTGACTATCCTAATTTTGGATCTCACTCTTGAAAATGATCAATTAGTACCCCAGTTATTCCTTTCGTTCAAGATGGTTCCGAATTCAGAGAAACCCAAAAGCCAATGCGTAGACTTGGAGATCAGTCAGAGCAATCATTATCTAACTCATCCGAAGAAACAGACATCAGCAATTCATCTGATGAAGTGAATGGTTCTTCTCAGGGTGTCACTTCAGATAAGATGGCTGAAGATCAAAGTTTCACTAGAAGAAACATGTTAGTTCATTCGGGTGTTGTTTCCTGATTTTGTTTTATGGTGAATTTTCCAGACAGCTAGAGTGTTTGGAAGTGAGATTCTGTGGGGAATTTTTTGAATACCGGTGTGCTAATTTAGGATCATTGCTTATGGCTACCAGAACCTTGGTGTGACTTTCATTTAAGCATTGGGGTATTAGACTGACTTATAAAACCGAACCATATAACTGGCCATCACCCTGAAAATTCTTTTTGGGTGGTGGTGTTTATTGTTTATGGAGATTTCTACTAATGTTATACTTGATCTGTGCTCTGATGATTCATTCTAAACATGTATTAGAAATTGTGGGGAAAATTTCAACTGATTTCTATCACATTTGATCTAATAAATTTCCTATATTGTAATCAAAACAATGTGTATCATTACGATCTATTAAAACTCCATTTAGTCTAGCTTCTAACTAGCTAGATTCGAGGTTCATGCTGAAGACTCTTGCCGATTGGAAAAACACTGGTCATACAAAAAATGGAATTCAAATAAAGGAATACCACATTTATCCTAAGTCCCAAAATGCCTCAAAACTGAGCAGCCTGTAACTACGACATTCAACAATGAAAAGGCTGCTGAATCATCAAAAAAATCGAGTAATTGAAAAAAAAATCTACGAAACCATGAGAAAGCCCTGAAAAGCACTTGCATAAAATTGAGGATAGCTAATCTTGACCTTTTTCTGAGCCAATTTCTGCAACTTGGGAATCTCTTCATGCAATCTGGCCTTAAGTGCGTCGAATTTCAGCATTCAGGGTCGTGACCACTGCCCTGTTCTTCTACTTCGCGACATCATCGACTTTCTGGTACAAAAAAAGCCAAAAAATTTAGCAGTTTTTCAGGGCATTTTAAAGACCGAGCCAGGAGAAATGGAGGGTTTACTAACCTGCTTAGCAGCGTCAGTGTTGGACTCGACAATGGTATAAAGCCTCACGAAGGCGTCGCTGCCGGAGATCCGATTCTGCCTCTGTTCGTCAATGTCGTACTTTTCATACTGGCTGCCTGGATGGAACTAACCAACGGGAGAGGAAAAATGAAAACTACAAGGTTTTTCATTTTCCGGATCTGTGTTTTCCCTCCGAATTCCTTCCCGAAATTGATTAAACAAATTTGAAAATTATAAGTTTTTTCATTTTCCGGATCTGTGTTTTCCCTCCAAATTCCTTCCTGAAATTGATTAAACAAATTTGACTAAAAATTTGACTAAACAACCTTGATTGAAAGTTCGTAGAGTGATTATTAAGGTACAACAAATTGCAGGAAGAGATAGCAAGAGATAGCACATGGTTATATGGTCACTATTCAAAATTAAAAAATTTGTGAGTAGGTTCACTTAGAAGTGAAATTGAACTTGTTCAAATTTCAACTGAATTTGGAATTGCAGGTTGAATAAAGTTGTGGTTGTACATGGGAATTTTTGGTTATGGACTCACAAATTTGGTGTAATGTGATCTTACTATAGTTTCTAGTGTTGTTAGAAATGAAGAGAAATACAAGTGACTTCCTAAAAAGATGTAATGCCATCTTACTATGGTTTGTAATGTTGTTAGAAACGGAAAAATACAAGTGACGTCCTTAAAAAAATGCAATGTCATCATACTATGGTTTTTAATGTTGTTAGAAATGAAGAAAAAATAATGGTGTGGACATTTAACATGTCATTATGCTATGATATGATTAGTAATGATTTAATTCATATTTTATCTATAATTTTTTTTAATTACTTTTTCACTATCGTGGCTGATATGTGTAACTATAAGCTTATTATTTTCTTTTGAAGTGTGAGTGGACTAGGTTATTCTAACCTGTGATGAATGAATAAATTGAATGTCTTAACTTATATTTCCTTATGTGAGAGTACTATCAAATACAACGTGTTTATTGTTCCCCTTTCATGGCAATCCATTCTCCTCTACGTGGTGGTTAGGTTATTCATTTGTTCGAGATTCGTAAACTAAGCATGGGGAATTCCAACTGAACACCTCATATGTCTTCTTTAAGGTCCAACATAGAGACATCAAGCAAATCGACCTATAGTAAACAGGCCATTTCCTTTATAGAGTGCGAAGTCCTTTACTTGTTGCTTTGCTTGTCCCTACACTCTTCGCTAGTTCTTATGCTCGATGCTAAGTGTAGGCCTTTGCCTTAATCTTCACTAAGCACAATGCTTCATCTTGTCATTGAGCACATTCACCAAGTAAAGCAAGTTTGCTCACTATGTCTACATTTGGGAAAATTTCTTCTCTTTAATTCCATTTGCTTGATAATGCACCTTTCTTTTCTTAGTGATATTGTACTTAACTATAATTATCTTGTCATTCTACAATGAAATGCACAATAGGATGAAAGATGTGGTTGAGATACTCCTTTACATGCAATTTATTGCACATTAATGTAGAGATGAAATAAGCATTGTTGGTCCATTTATTGAATAGGATGATGTGTTAGTGCATGAATTTGTCTCCTACATTTTAAAGCCCCAATTTCAACAAAATTCATTGTCCATTGGTCTTTTCCCTATTAACAACACAAAAAAAGAAGGAATGTCCAATGACCTTTGACAATGGACCCTAGAGTGGTATCAAATTCTTGTGATGTTAAAATCCTTAATGACAAAGAAAAATGAATGAGTTATTTTCCCCCATAGTTTTGGTGAAATCCCCTAGGTTCAAGTAAATCATAGACAAAGGTGTGAGCCCCAAAAAAGTGTTGGAAGAGTAATAGAGGAAAGTGGTAAGTATAAGGCATGGAGCAAAGGTTATGTGTTTAGTGCCCTTACTCACCAAGTACCCAAAGTGTGTGCTTAGTGGGTGAGGAAGCATAGGTTATGAGTACAAATTATTAGGTACCCAAGCAAGGGGATCAAGACAAGCACTAAGCAAAAGATGACCATGAGAGGTAGAAATTAACTATCCCACTGAGAAAAAAATCATTGCTCATGGATATTGCTCAACAATGAGTACATGGCTTGTGGTCAAAAAATTGAAGAGAAATGCGAGATATAATGCAACATGAACAAGCAGGTTAGGTAGTCTAATTAAAAGTTATGAGCTCCATCATTGTTGAACATGCATGTTTGTCAAAGAAGTGGTTAAGTATGCCATTGATTGAAGCTCCCATGATACTTTGTTTAGCTCAAAGAAGGCCACAAAGGAGGGTTAAAAAGATAAATGAAGGACACTAAAATTCATCATAATAAAACAAAAAGAAAGGCCATGGATTGAAGATCAAAGTAAGAGGAAATTCTAGTGAGCATTCAACAAGTAAATGCATAAAATGGATGAATCAATCATAGAGTGGGGGAAATGCAATATTTGAGCACACAGGAGAAAAAGTAAAATATATCATGTGTTTAAATATATGAATCTCTGGAAAAGGGGCATATACTTGGTGGTCATCTTCTCAACAAAAAGGGTTTTGAGGGCTCATTCCACTGCATTGAGGAAAGGAACTCCACATCAACAAAGAAGGCATTCTTGGTTTCCCTAGCAAAGTGGAAGGGCCACAAAGGAAAGGAAATTAATGAGAAAAAGGAAACCAAGTAAAGGCCCACTTTCTTGATGAACCTATGTTGAATGAATAAGAAACAATGGGTATCATTATGTTGGGAATCACGATTGTCGTTAAACCAAAACCCACAGGTGTTAGTCAACAATCACATCGCTAGAGATAAGGATCCACGAGAGGCAGTTATTATGTGTTGTGAAACACACGGGGAGCATTGGTTTATCCAATGTATAACAATATCCCCCCCAACGCGAGTTGGTTGTGTATCGAACTCGTGACCTACGCTTTGATACCACTTGTTGGGAAACATAGTTGTCGTTAAAACAAAACCCGCATGTATTAGTCAGCGATCACATCACCAAAGATAAGGATCCATGAGAGGCAGTTAGTCCATGTCCCGAAACACACGAGACAACTATCAACCAGGATATCTCTCTTTCTCTCTTCTTTATCCAGAGACAACCATCATCCATATTATAGCCAATGAGCCCTCAAAGGATCTTGTTCTCTAGCATTGGCATTAATATTGCTATAGTCCCGGAGATGTTAAAGACTTGTGCCTCCACTGTTGCAATCTCTCTTCTGAGTCATTCCTTTGACTACCATTGTACTTTTCCATTTCTAGGATTTGAGATTGTTTCCTTGTCTAACTTGTGCCCATCTTTGGATCTTGCAATATTCCACTGAATCCTTAATATAAATTAGAATATCTAATAGTTTGTGTCTACCCATGAAGATTTCAGGGGAGCAGAGGCTCGACAAGAATAACCATTGGAGTCATGTGATGATAAATCCTTTGAAGGGTGAATGCATCAAAAGTAGTGGTTGCCAATAAGTATTACGTAAAAATTTGGCTTAGCCCCATAAGAATATTGTTGGGGCATTTAGTATTTACTCAAATGACAGGTCAACAAACCAATTCCATACTTCATGTTACTGTGTCTTTTTAATTCATGACATTTATAGCACAGGAACGATTTACAATTGGGAAAAGGTTATTTTTCCTAGCTTTATCCCGACAAGTATTAGACTTTAAAATTTCCAAGGCCATGTGTGTTGGCTTCTACATTATTTTTTCCCTAGAAAATTGTATTGAGTTTATTGGCTTTCCCTGAAAATGATATAATACTTGGCTACAAGTATTGTTTTGGAGAATTTCAATCACATTCTCTGTATTGAAATATCTTCATCTTTGAGATCTAATTTGTCATGCTTTTTAGCCATTGGACACAACAAGTTTATTTTCCTTAGCCAGAATTATGGTTGTGGGGTTGTCTATGAAGACACTTGCTGCAAGACTAACTAGAAACAACAACTTAAGGTCATACAACCCAAAAATGCAACCTGTTGATTCATGATTGTCAATTCTAACATCTGAATTGTGATACACAAGTCTGCACTCAAAGATAATATAAAGATGAGATAATGTCCAACGACCACACATGTACAACAGTGTGAATACAAAGGTAATGTGAATTGAGATTGCTAAGTACTTCTCCTATAAAATAAAATAAAATATCAATTAAGTAAAAAGCAGATATAAACTAAACTATAATAGAAATGATTTTTGTATTATAGTAGAATGAAATGGAAGAGATGAGATGTGATGCAAAAATATGAAAATACTATTGAAAACAAGAGAATACCCTTAGAGAATTAAAAAATCCTAATAGCAGGACTAAACTTTAGTATCTGCCTATCAAAATTTCAGTTTTGTTCGAGCAAAAATTGAAGGATGTAAATTCAAGAGTGTAAACATAGCATGTACAGTGGATTAAAACAACAAATATATTAGGCCCACTCTACACAAATCTGCAATCTAAGAATTCAGGATAAAAAGAGCAGGCTCCAACAAAAATTACATAGAAGTCTTTATTACTCAAATAGAAGAATGTCACAGCAAGTTGTCATCTCACAAAAGCTCATACTACAACCTACAAGCTAACAGTACTCACTCTTATTATCTATTTATACAAATGTCTAACTAGTGTGCCCATCCTTTTCATTTATAAGTTAAGAGAAGGTGTTGCTAGAAAACAGGATAATGATAGCGTTAGTGGTGCATCTCCCTTGAGCATGAGAAAATCCCTCATAACTTTTCCTTGTATGCAAAGCTTTTCTTTTAGAGTAGTGCATTATCATTGTAGATATAACTCCTCTCCTGAAGGTGCCTCATTCCATAAGTGTGCACTCATGAAAGCACCTGAGATGATAGTGTTAATCTCCTCAACTAGTGTGCCATACTTGGTGGGTGTGACCCAAGAACTAATTCGTCCATCCTTGAAGGTGTCGTTATAAGCTTCTAGCTATATTTAAGAATCTTTCTGACTGGTGTACCACAATCTAGCTCTGCAATCCTGGCGCTGCTCAACTTCTCAAGACTGAGTTGAGACCAACTCGGACCAACTAGGTAATCTAACACTCTTGAGATTTTTTTTTTTTTTTTAATTCTACAGTTTTCCTGTGCCAACAATTATACAAAATGTTAACCTCATGAACTATTCTCCTCTATTCTCTTAGCTAATTCTATAAGTACTTATTGCTGTTGTCAAAGCTTTTACTCTCTAGTCCCATTGAGCTATTTCAGTTATTTGTGGACATTGATCTATTTTCATTTCATTTCTTCAATTTTTTTGACTGTTATGCATTACCTTTGGCCAGTGCCTTCTTTCTTACCTATGCTTTTTTTGCTTAAGCATTCCAGCCAGCCAAAGCAACAGGGGCAGTAGGAGCCACGCAATCTAGCCAGGGCAGCGTAGAGGTAGCAGGAGCGACGCAGGGCTGATGCAAGCCCAGTCACGGTAGCGCAGGGGAAGTGTAAGCCCTTCAAGTGTGACGCAGACCCTTACTGAGCAACGCAGAGGCTGACGAAGGCCAATTAGGCTGATGTAGAGGGATTTAGAGCAGTGTATTACTGTCATTTTTATTTCTCTGTTGAGTGAACCAGTTTTGGTGCCCAGGATTGTTGTACTTAGATTCTACATAATAATGAAAACCGTCCAGAGCTAGCTGCACCGGTTTTCCCACATTGGGTTTTTTCTGGGGATATTTGTCCAAAAAATCCGTGTGTCACTTTGTCTATGAGCATGTTATTCAGTATTTGATTTGTATGTGTAGGTTGCTAGTTGTATTTACTATTTACTTCGCTAATTTATTGAATATTTCAGAAATTAACTTGTAACTTAATTCAAGTAGGAGAAATAAATCAAGATACTGCAATAGGGTTTCTTAGATTAAGAAATTTTCACATTTCCTAGGTCTAGCCCCATTAGGTCACCTAGGGCAACAATTTCCCAGGAATCTAGCTAGAGAAAATCTTCTATCTCCTAGAGGCAGCTGCGTTGCTGTGTGCCCTCACTCTCCTCATAACTTGGGCCAATTTCGACGGTGGAATCTCCGGATACCTCAAGCCCTAGCTCTAGGATCAAGTTTTTCCTAGGTGTTCCCAAGGATAGAACCTAGTAGGATCAATTTGACCTATCGAAGTAAAAACTCTTGTCTGATCCTTTCCCATCACCTTGTCTAGGATAGGAACATCATTGGTTGCTAAATTCCATCCCCGAACCTGGGCTGGGTCCACTTGGCCCCATGTGGTCCCATTTGGTGTCAAAGGCCTTTCATCAAGGACCATTTGGGAATCCAAGTTCCCAAAGGATTTTAGTGATTGAGAACTTCCTTCATAAGTCTTATTCTTCTTCCTCAACCCTTCAATCCCCCTCCTCTCTCCCTAGAAGATAATTCCCTTGCTTAAAAGGAAAGCAAGTCCCACTCTTTATTTTATCTTAGGGAAAGGGTTTCGAAGGTCACTTCCCACCTATTCATTGACCTATACTCTACAAGTGACTTCCTAAACTACTGGGACTCCACCCATAGGTGAAAGTCCGTGAAGAGAAAGGAGCCTTAGCTGTGGTGAAAATGGGCTAAGCCTCCATCATTTCCCTTGTCCTAGTAGTTTCCCTCTTAGGAACCCCTTTTAGATCCACTACTAGTTTGAGTGGTAACAAGTTGTTCACAATTCCATTTGTGAACAACTCTTTGGTAGGCCCACTTTTGCCATACTACAGCTCCAAGATGAGAAGTCCAAGGCTATGTAGGCTTCCCTTATTCTCATTGAATCAATCCTCTACAATATAGTGAACTAGGGCTATTTGGTTGGCCCACTTGACTGTTACTTTAGTCCTTCAAAGTCTGCACATCCTTAGGCCCTATATAATTGCCCTTCTACCAATTTTGTTGTCCTTCACCAAAACAAGAGTCAGGGCTCTTCTTTGATAGTAACCTAACAACCCTCCAACTGCACTTGTCCTACCATCAATCTGCCCAACCACAGTCAATTATTTTTATTGATCTAGGGCCCACAATATTGTCTTCATCTAGGGCTCTTCAAATCTGCCACCTAACAATGGTTTGAGTCCTCTCAAGATCACTGTTCTTGTGTATTGAAAATTTGATCTTTATTGTCCAATCTATGAACAAATATGAACTACTCCTCTTATCATACTTCTAACAATTTGTAGATGACTGAACTAGGGTCACAAATCAGCCACGTCTAACAGTCCATTTAATAATTTTTTATAGGTTTCTTCAAGTCTTTGTCTAAAACTCTATGGAAAGTCCACCAAAATCAACTCCTTTGCATATCAATCCATTCTTCATATGGCACATTTCTTCTGCATGCTCAATCTTCTGCTCAGGTTCCACCCTCCTTTGGATCTGTTGTCTCCACACATACTGAATCTGCAAACCATATTCCAGATATGCGGTCTTTATTGCAGAAATAAACCTCGCTCTAAAGGTCACAACCCATCTTCTTCTACGCAAATTTGTCACAGTCTTAAGGTCATACCTTATGAACTAAACATGCTAGGAAACTGTCCTAACTAGGGCATTATACTTATGTACTTCTAATTGTTGTAGAACAAACCCTATCCACACATAGAAAAAACATGACTCTTGCCTCCATAAGAGACTCGACCTAGCTCATATGGATCCATAGATTCTGGGCATTTCTTTGACTGAATCTTGACATGAACTTCAAATCTCAATGTCAACCCTCAAACTAGGGTTAACTCAGTCAATATTATGCCTGCGTCGACTTCTGTTATGGATCTAAATTACAGTGCAAGCCCTCCATTTATGTTGGTCTTTATCACAGACCTTGCGGCCTACTAACCACCACAAGGCAAGATGGTATCAACCCTCTCTTCTATTTCATGTAGAAGATATAACCAACAGGATTCAATCTGATCTTGTAATCGTGTACTAAAACAAGATACCGAATCCTTCCTACAATTTGTGGAAACAAAACACAATCGCACAATCACATGTAAGTAAGAGAAACAAGTTATCAATTGCACAAAAAAAGATGTATCTAGGGAAGCAACTGCTCAAAACCCTCTATCTCTATTTTGTATTAAGTCAAGGAATCATGAAACAATACAATGCTTAATCTCTCTTGAAATTCTTCAGCACTCTACCAATTGTCTCCTGCTGATCTAGGAAAAATCGGTCTAGTACTTAGCCAATTCTCAACCTTCCTTCAGCCTTCCTTGCTCACACAATTCCTATGGAATTATCTCCATATTAATTAGGAAAATCAACCTTCCTTGATTGCGTAATCCATCATGGCATCCCAATGACTTTATAATTACACATGGGAAATTTTCTATAAATACAATTGATAGTTATGTTCCTCTGAATTGTGTTACAATAAGGATCAAGGGTCTTTTTATTATTTAAAATAAGAGAAAACCCTAACTCGAGGAGATGTAACACCAAGAGTTTATGGGCCCCATTGGGGTTATTTGGGCAGCCAACTTCTCAGGGTCATAAATTGGTCATATGATCTTCGTTTGATGCACATGATACCTCGTTAGAAAGATATCTCTGAGGACTACAACTACTAATATGATTTCTATGAAATCACCAAACCTTTCATGCCCAAAAAGCATCATTTTCGGCCTCAAAACGACTCTGAAAGTTTAGGACCTGAAAAAATGACAAAAATAGTAAATTGTGCTATAATTAAGGAAACTAAAAAACTGAAAGAGACAATGACGAGGGCCCAAGTGGAATAGGCGGGTGGCCACCAATATCCACCTCGATCACCTTAAATCGAATTTCTTGAGCTAACTCAATCATCATGACTTAGTTAATTGACACAAGTTGTTATGAGACGAAATTACAATTTATTTAAGGGAAAAATAAATTAGACACCTCACATTCCTCACTCCTGGTACATCAAAATTCCTCACCAGTGTGGGTGCATTTTTTTTGTCCTTTCTAGTCACCAATTTCACTGTTTCTTGTTGCAAATTTCAACACTCCTCTCAACAAGAAAGGAATTAAATCTATCCCCATCTGGTACCTTTGGAATGTTCTGCATGCTACACTTCTCTAGTGTTTTTTGCACCTACAAATCCTGAAACTGAATAGCCTCTGAACAACTGAATCAGTATAATGCATCTGTCATCAGAGTCTTCTGACTGCTACTAGCTACTGCACTTGTCTAGTACTGGATTCTCTGCACTGCTGCTGACATCTGCATATGTGCCCTTTGAACTGTTGCTAACTCTATTTGTGCTCCAGTATTTGACATCTGTCACTCTGATTTCTGTTTTGCTGACATCTGACTACATCAATCTAACTGATCCTTCCTACTATTGTTGTACTGTGGGCTCCTCGTAGCTAGGTTCGATCAATGAGACACGCCATCTCAATGGACCTTGCCCAAATTTCTTATCTTGGGATTATGTCTACATGTAACCCCACCTTACACCTCTAGGTATGCTTGCTCCCTCTTCCCATCTAGCTCGAAATTTCCCCCTCATGGAGGTCTCTGCTTGAGTGGACGCTTCCACTCAGTCTCCTCTCTGCTTCTCCAATTGTGGCAGCTACTCCACAATCTTCTGAGACTGCTTCTCATGAGGATGCATGTTGAGAGGTAATTTATGCTCCCTCTAAACCACCAATTCTATAACTTCTGCCTTTCTCCTCAAAGCTTTGCATGCATCTCGTACCTCAAGTGCATATAGGTTCTTGACTCGCGCATAGTGTAATTGTCCTGAAGTTACAAAAAGTTTATAAAAAAGATTTGATTTTAAATCGATGATATCTCCCTCATCCGAGCTCCGATTTAACCGGATTTTTTTTTCCATTTGGGTAGATTTTCGCAAGGAATCCAAATATTCTATTTGTTTTCAAAAAAATTACACCAAAATCTTCAGATATTCTCTACAAAATCGCCACCCAAAAAATTATTTCTCTGATACCATGTAGAAAATCTAACCAAGGAGATTCAATCTGATCTTGTAATCTACTAAAACAAGATATTGAATCCTTCCTACAATTTACGGAAACAAAACACGATTTCACAATCACATATAAGTAAGAGAAATAAATTACCAATTGCAAAACAACATGATGTATTTGGGGAAAGCAACTAATCAAAACCCCTTTATCTCTATTGTTTATTAAGTCAAGGAATCATGAAACAATACAATGCTTAATCTCTCATGAGATTCTCTAGCACTCTGTCAATTTTCTCCCGTTGATCTATGCAAACTCGGTCTAGTACTTAGCCAATTCTCATCCTTACTTCAACTTGCCTTGCTCATGCAATTTCTAGGGAATTAACTCCTTATTAATTAGGAAAATCAGTCTTCCTTGATTGCGCAATCCATCATGGCATCCAAATGACTTTATAATTGCACATGGGAAATTTTCTCTGAATACAACTAATAGTTATGTTCCCTTTAACCTCTGTCTCAACTCGGTATTCCTCAAAACTGACATGCATGAAACTATTAATAGTGAATTATTAGTTATCTAATTGATCACTCATTGTGACTTAAATCTAATTTAATTCACTGGACCTCTCACTAGCTCATCACTCAGTTAGAACTAGTTAAACTAATTTCAACTCATTTAATTAATTTAATTACACTTGCACCCCACTAATGCATCAACTTCAAGTGGACCCCAAAAATATTAGAATCCCTCTAGATGCCTCATATTAGACCGTCAACTTGAATTTCTTGAGCTAACTCGGTCATCATGACTTAATTAACTGACACAAGTTGTTATGAGATGAAATTACAATTTATTGTCCAATTTATTTAAGGGAAAAATAAATTAGACACTCCACATTCCTCACTCCTGGTGCATCAAAATTCCTCACCAGTGTGGGTGCATTTTTTTTTGTCCTTTCTGGTTTCCAATCTCACTGTTTCTTGTTGCAAATTTCAACATTTCATAATTTGATGCGGCCTTCACACAAAGACACCATTGAAATCACATGCCCAGATTCTCATGAGAAACCTCTCTTAAGCTTGATCTGCCAGAAGAGAACCAACAATATGCCATCCTACTTCCTAGCGCAAATCGACCATTAAGGTATGAAACATTCTTTTGAACCCTCACATGATGATCTTGCTCTTGGAGGATGATCATGACCTCCCTTTAGCAACCCTTACTCGGCCCTCGTACTCGACCTACTTTAGGACTACATCTCTCTTCACCCCCTTGATGTGCCAGATAGTGGGAATACATGTCAAACATGCTAAGATGTGCCAAGTGATAAGGCATGCCAAAATGTGCAAGGGTGTGTCAATGCGTGTCAGGGGCCATTAAAGAGACAACAAGGAGAAAATTTAGCTTCTGAAATGAACACGTAAGAGGGTTAATAAGTCATCATTTTACCTTTTCCAAGAGGGGCATGCTAGGCACACCAACACTAGGCGGAGATAGGTGCCAAGTGCAAAGTCTTAGTGCATTCTAAGTGCCAAGTATTCCTTTGTTGCTTCTCATCTACTTTCCAACAATTGATCATCACAAATAAATTTAATATTAAACCATGCTAAATCATACCAAGGCATCTCAACGTATTCCATACATGCTAAGACTTTCCAAGTGCCAATATGTGTCAGGGACTAGTGTTATGCATGTTATGAAGTGGAAGGGAATGCTGAAGAGTGCTAAGGTGTGCTAGAGAGTGATAATGCATGGTGATGAGTGTTAAGGAGTACTAGGAAAAAACATTAAGGGAGAACTAGGTAAAAATTCATGGATGTTAATGAATATGAGGAACGTGTACTGCCAGAGACTAGTGTTAATGGTCAGTGTTAGTTTTCATGCCAAGAAGGGAGTGACAAGGTATGCTAAGCATTAGTAAGGCATGCTAGGGAATATCAAGGCATGTTAAGAATTCCCAAAGTGTGCTAATTATATCATGTGCCAATTAATAGTGCCAAGATATGCCAATACATGCTAGGTGCTAAGGATGTGGTGCAGGGTGCTAGGGTATGTCAATATGTGTCAAGGCAACAAAAGGAAGAACCAATAAGAGGGTTAATAATTCAGGACTTTATCTTTTTGAAAAGGGGCATGCTAGGCACACTAATAATAGGTCCCAATACATGCCAAGTGGCATTGTGTGCCAAGTGCTAATGTATGTCAATGCATTCAACCAAGGTGTTCCAGGGCATGCTAGGGACTATATGCAACATGCCAATACATGCTAGGAGAGTTCCATGTTGTGCTAGTGCATGCCACCATGTGCTTGGGTGTCAGTGTCATCACAAGATGTTCTAGGTACAAAGATGTTCCAAGACATGTGGGGTGCTAAGAAATGTTGGTGTGTGCCAAAGCATTAATTTAAGGTGTGCCTAGATGGTTGAGGATTTGTAGGTCTTTCTCATTAATAGAATTGTCAGAGCTCGATTATGTATTAAATAATATATTTCCTACACACAATAGTGGAACTTTATCTAAATGGAATTTTCTAGATAATAAACTTAATAGATACGAATCATGTGTTGACTCATAGGAAATCTCTATTCGACTAGTCATTACTTGAGGGAAATGATACACGCTTATTACTTCTTAAAAAATTGACTGACCCTAACCACTATGGCCTTGGACATATTATACAAAATGCTCCACAATAATGGTATTAAATCATTATATTTTGACAAAAAATATATCAACAGGCACATAGCGTCATCAAAAACTCATTGGAATGATCAATGATGACGAACATTATTTGATCGTCACCAAAAGTAACAAAAAGAGCATTGGTGAGGGTCATTAAAAGTTTGTCACTAGAAGTGTCACCAAAGAGAGAATTAGTGATGGGCCTTTAACGACCCTATCCAAAAGTGAAATGTCTTTGGTGACGGACCATAAAGGACCATCACTATATACACTTACAGTGACGGTTTTTAGTGATCAATGATGGCGGACATTTTTTGACCGTCACCAAAAGTAACAAAAAGAGCATTGGTGAGGGTCATTAAAAGTTCGTCACTAGAAGTGTCACCAAAGAGAGAATTAGTGATGGGTCTTTAACAACCCTCACCAAAAGTGTCATTGAAAATGTCTTTGGTGACGGACCATAAAGGACCATCACTATATACACTTACAATGATGGTTTTTTAATGACCGTCACCATATGTGACATTGGTGACGGACCTTAAAAGTCCATCACAAGCATGACCCTCACCAATGTGCTTTTTTCTTGTAGTGGTTCCATGCATATTATATGCAACCGAATCTCAGATCAAGCATTAGCCTTTTACTAGGATATGCACATCTACTTTGTAACAAAAACACTCAAATAAGGTAGTGCATTTATCCAACTTATAATCGATTTACTAGTAGAAATGTCTATTTTAATTCCTTATCAATAATATTCTTTCTAGAAATAGGTAATTTAGAAATTTTAGCTATACAGATGACTGAAAAAGTACCATAATAGATTCTGATGACAAAAATGCGTAGGTGCTGGATAAAAGTCCATGAAGATAAAATTGTCACCAAACACAAAAGAGAGAGTGATGGAAACACCTTTGCAACAACCCTTTCACATAAGACAGATCAATATTCTCCATAAATAAATCCTTCATTAGAACCAAGGCATCTACACATATGTATAGTGAGCAAGGGGATTTTTCCTGACTTTTGTACTTACAATATTTTCATAAGAGTGTTACTTATCTACCAAGGTGGATGCAGCGTTGGGGTTCTTTTAGGATATGAGGAATATGAAATGAAACCTGGATATTGTTGTATACAATACTTTGTTTGATGTGCTCTGTAGAAATGGTAGCAAGATGCATATAAGCTGTGGAATAGGAACAAGTAAGACGAGCCCTGGTGTTATGCCCAATGGCTTACACTACGATGATTTAGGATTTTTTCCAGAAGGATCACTTTGGAAAAGTGTTGAGGCCTCTAAATGAGATGGTTGGCTATGGTGTGAGCCCAAATGAGTTTGTGTAATACCATCACTCAGGTTCTCTGTAATGTGAATAATTTTTAGTAAACACATAAGGTTATTCATAAGATGATTTAGGGTAACTTTAAGGTGGATACCTTTACTTGTAATTAATTGATGAATGCTTAGTTGTTTGCACCAATTATATAACTTACACTGTTCTGATTAGGATCATTTATAGTAGAGGAGAGTTTGATAAGGCAGTTGAGATCTTAGATGGTCTGTTGTAGAAGGGATTTTTGCTCAAGGCAGAAAATTGTGTACCGTTTAGTTACCACTTATATTTCTCTGTTTGTATATCTTTGTTGACAAAGGAAAATGAAAAAAGCAGAGAAGATTTTTGGGCAGTTAATTAAGTAGAGAATTTAGGATCCTTCAATTTTCAAGGCATTGATTCTTGTTCAGTGCAAGAAAGGTACTGCTGAGGCAGGTTTTGCACTCCTTATGATAATTTTGTGGAGGAATCCTATAATTTTTGCCTCGATAGTGATAGTTACCCTTAGGCAAAGCTTCTTACTGAATGGCAACCAGCCAGTATGCAAGGAACAATTTGCATAGGATTTTGGAACGTAGACATGTGCCCACAGACCCTATTTTCCAGATGTTGATCAATACTATTTAGGATGTGAGACAAGACATTGATGATTCCAGCAAGGTTCTAAATACACTTCTTTGTAGGCCCCACAGCCTAGCTGACTAAGCTTTTGAACACATTGAATTATTGTATGAAAAAGGCTATCCACCCAACATGTATAAATGTCAAAGCACAATTATTCTAAGGTCCAACAACTGGTTTATTTCTTTTTGCAAAAGGTCTTTTATTTAAATACTGCAAATGATAATATTGTCTATGAATGGTATTTTTGCAATTGGTAAAAAAATTGAGGTATTTTGCCTCTTTTATAGAGTGAAGGAAAAGTGTAGGAAACTTCATCTGAGATGCTACTAAAAGTTGGTTATCAGCCACCAAAAAGAATGAAAAATAGAAGAGGCTAACTAAATTCAAGGAGATTGAAGAGCATTGATTGTGAAGACGCAAAGGTGATGCAGTAACTTTTCTGGGAGTTATAACTTTGTGAGTGCCTACTATGATTTGCCTTTCATAGTGAGTTAATGGCCGACTCAAGATAGAGGCTATTGAATTGAGTTGGTTTTGACCAAAAACCGATTCAAATTGGCTGGTTTGATTTGGTCAACCGGTTTTATAACACTCTTTGCACGACCAAGTGATTGAGTTTTCCATGGGTTTATCAACATCACTATGAATCAATTTAATGACATGTGCAACTGAATCTTCTGAAAAATGGAACGTGTTTAGAAAATTGAGCAAAATCTTCACACTAAAAAGCATTTTAAGAAAATTTGTGAGAGATTTTATGAAGTTGGGAAAAGATGATTCGCGACGAGTTATGCACGAAATCAAAGAAGGGCTTGCATTATCAGTAGAATATTTGTTCTATCTAACAGATAAATTATTTCATAGCGTTGGTAAAAATTCCATCTGGAATATCATCACTGTTGTGGTAGTCCTTGAATTGACCACGGGTAATTTGGATTGCTTCTTAATCTTCAAAATTTGTGCAGATTACTACATTTGTTTTCAAGATGATGATGCATTCAATCTGTACATTTGGAATTGACCTTCTGAATATATTTTTTGACAGAGGTCATGTGGCTTCTTGCCCCATATTAGAAAATGTTCAAAAATGGCTTTATTTGAACTTACAACAAAAACTCTTGCATGTCTGGTTGAATCTTGGTTGAAATATTTTATTGCAGGTGCTACTCTGAGTAAGGGCTTGAATAGAGCAATCGACACATTCCTAGCAAGAACTCTTAGCGTATTTGTAGGGTTCATAGCAGATACGTTTTCTTTCTTTTAGGTAGGTTTATATTTTAAAGATATTTTCATAGATAAAAGAACATAATACATTTTATTAAAATAAGGAGAAATATAGAACCATTCCAACTCTTGTTCATTCAATTTTTTTCCTTATTAGTCCCTGCCTACAGAAATGAGTGACTATATCGATCGCTAAGGCATTGACGGGAGATTAATTCATCATTTGACCAAACAATTTGGCTCAATTTTATTCTTTAACCAAAGTTTGGGATTGACAATTTCTTTCAATGAATTTTTAAACCAGTGTTTTGAGTTTGCACTCTTATTGCAAACTTCACGTGCCCCCAGGTTATTTTAGTGCCCTATGTTATTTTATCCAAAGTTTTATTTTAAATGAAAGTTGGAAAGTTATTTTTAACCAAGGTTTGGTATTATTGCAAACTTAAAATTTTTATCAAAAATTTTATGGGAAGTGTTTGTTTCGGATATCCAAAGTATTTTAGTTGGCAGCCCACATATTTGTGGCAACCTGAATGCATTTGCATTGGCAGAGTCTCTTTGAAATAACCTATCTAGATTATAAAATACAGATCTCTCTTCTCCCTGCGCAAGTAGACTCACAGTGCAGAACTTGTGGTATAATTCTTAAACTTGCGGTATAATTCTTCATGCCAGTACTGGAACGTAATGGCCATGTCACTGGAGCGTAAGGTTCAGGTCAGTGACTTAAAATTGTGGTATTATGCTTCATGCCATTACTGGAACATAAGGGCCATGTCACTGGAGCGTAAGGTAGGTTCAATTCAATGATTTAGCTGTGGAGCGCATCACCCAAAAAATTCCTGGTTCAGGTCAATGACTTAGTTGTGGAATGCATCCATTCATAGCCACAAATTGTAGTAATCAAATTCATTCATGTATACCAACTATCAGTGTTTCTCACCCAGAATCCTACAAATTGTTCTATTGTTTTTATTGTTTCCCCTACCTATTTTTTCCTCTGTGCAATGATCTACTTGGCCTTTTGATTTTAGCAATTAAATGCATAAACAAATATTCATAATATTTTAGTAGAGCCACAAATTTTTCTATTGCTTTTATTGTTTCCCCTACCTGTTTTTCCTCTGTGCAATGATCTACTTGGCCTTTTGATTTCAGCAATTAAACGCAGAAACAAATCTTCATAATATTTGAGCAGAGTCACAAATTTTTCTATTGCTTTTATTGTTTCCACTACTTGTTTTGCCTCTGTTCAATGATATACTTGGTCTTTTGATTTCAACAATTAAACGCAGAAAAAAATATTCATAATATTTGAGTAGAGCCACAACCTCTTTGTGAAACATTGATTCTACTTATGCACCAAAACTGTTGTTTGTCATTTCATAAGTCTCAACGGACCTAAATCGAGCTATTGATCCTCATGAAATACTGGTAGGTGGGGAAAGTTGGTCAGCGAGGGAACAAATGCATAATTATGGAAAATTTTAGCAAATGGCTTTGCACCTTGGTTCTTACAGTAGCTAGCTCTGTTACCTAAGGACGCATGTAGAAGGGCTTTTCTTCTTCTTGGTTTGAAAGTGTGAAGTTTATGGCAAGGGAAGCTTTGGTATTGCGACAACTTGAAAGTTTGAAGAGAAGGTATGTGACTGTTATGTCTTTTTGCCTCTGGTTCTCTTGGATTTTTTTAACATACTAAAGAATTATTTGCCTTGCTGCATTGAAGTATGGACTCGAGATTCACCCATGTTCCCAAAGTTTTTTTTATCAAAAAACCATTCAAACAAAATATTGGCAAGGGTAGTCTTTCCCATTCCACTGAAGCTATGCAAGATAATTGCTACCACATTTTTGCCACTTCCCCCACTCTAGCAATTCAATAACTTCTTCCACTTTTTTTCCTATTCAAAAATGACACTGCTTCTGAAATAACAATTCAGGGTCACCGAGAGAATGGTGTCTGAGAATATTTCCTTCAAACAGAATGTCTGAGAATGTTTCCTTCAAACAGAATGTCCAAGAATGTTTCCTTCAAACAATAAAT
Source organism: Pinus albicaulis (assembly GCA_034641835.2). Classification (NCBI taxonomy): domain Eukaryota; kingdom Viridiplantae; phylum Streptophyta; class Pinopsida; order Pinales; family Pinaceae; genus Pinus; species Pinus albicaulis. Next base: position 861,670,043 of record CM076582.1, read on the forward strand.
GTAATGACGAAACCTATTTCATTGTTCCCCTGTGTAGATACTGACAATAGTTGTGAACCTCAACTGAATATCGTAAGTGGTCAGGATTCTTGTAAAGAATCTATAGAGAAAATCGATTCTGTAGGCGAGGTGATGAATGTGTGCAATGAATATGAAATAGGTAAGGAACATAAAAAAATCTCTATTCAGCCAAAGACAATCAAATTCCATGATTGATTCAAAAACAATTTGGTGAATACTACTGCTAATAATACTCCATACAGAAAAGTCAATTTGAAATTAGTATTTTTGGGTGCATCAGAGAGATTGCAAAGGAAACATATAGTTTACTGACATGTCTCCTGAAATAACAATCTAGGGTCATGGTGACAATGATGCCAAAGAATCCAATGAATGTCTATCAAACAGATGTAAATGCTCTTGAAATTTCAAGAACTGAGAGTGAATTTAATTATGCATTTTAATGATGAAGAAATTTTCAAAATTTGCCTAGCCCTTTCTAATCTTTCCCTTTCTACAAGGAAGAAGAGGCTGAATTATTGCGAGACATTGTGCATGACTCTAGATTGCAGCATGTACGTGACAACACTTACAGTATTGGAAGTGATAGATCTAACCCCATTCATGTGCCAGGACCGAATATAGAAGGCACATTACAATTTCCAAATATGGGGTTCCATTTCTCTGATAGAGAAACTTCAACTTCCAAGGGATTATTGAGTCGTTTTATTGATATTAATTTGTTTTTTTGTAAACTGTCAATGAATCAAGATAGACCTTTGCCAACGTCGGAAAATATGGAACCCAGTGTTAAGAAAAAAATGTAGTTCAAGTCTTCAAGAGGCAGAAACATCTGAATTGTGCAATTTGTGTGGAAGAGAAACTTCAAATGGAAGTGTGCAGCATGAAATTGGTATTGGTACGTCACTAAAACTTCATCAATATAATGAAGGTTTGAGGATGTGCTACATTTTTATTAAGGAATTTGTTTTTTTTCCCATTTTCTTATTCTCGTTCTCTTATATCTAGTTCATATTCATTGTTACTTACATTGAATGTATTGTGAATGTATAAATTTCCCTCTGTAGATGTTAGATTTTTAAGGGAACGAGGACTGAGGCATTTGATTCTAAGCGAGTGTCCAAGGAGGATTTTAGTAGTTCACGAGCTAAAAAAATTAATAGAAAAAATCTTGTCGTTCGAATAAGAGGTCAATATTTCCCTTGGTCTGCATCTGCACCTTTTTTTCTTGGAAGTGCTTCCTTTGGCCTCGAAACTCTTGATGAACCGAGGGTGAAATCCTTGTAGAAGACATAGAAACAGAAGCATAGGAAATTTGTACATATGATGAATGTAGTAATAGCTGAGTTCCCTAAATGAAACACAATTAATGCACAGAAATAAAGCTAGTAAACATTTATATAATATTGTTGCACACGGGCATGATGCTGCAAGAGCATGCCCTCTATTCCTAGTGGGAGTAGAAAAATAAGCATGCTTTTGAAACCATCTGAGATTTGGATATTAATAAACATAAATTTGTCTTTTAAGTTTTAAGGTCATGGTATATCAGTAGATAAAAAAATAATAGCAGCCTTTACTTAATGGGTTGATTGCATTCTTTGGGGAGAAGCAGAGTAGCCAAGACACAAAGTATTTTATAAATAATACATTATTGGAAACTTTATAACTCAATGTCTAGGAAGATTTGTATCTACAATCCTGGGTGATGTTTTTTGAGCTTTGAGTACTCGGAATTCTGCTGTTGTTATTTTTTCCATGAGATGAGTGGTATCAGAGTACGCTCGATCAAGGCTCAAATATTTTTGTAATAGGAAGAGTGGGTTCAACCCTTGGAGTTAGAGCCTTATAGGTCTTAAGATTTCTCTTTGAATTAAAAGGCTTATGGAACCACATTGATCTAGGAGCATACCCCACATTATTAGTGGTACTATTAAACGAGACATCCTTCAAAAAACTATTATTGGCCCCCTAATTTTTCAGATGTAGGGATTGATAAACAGAAAGCTTCTTGAAGTTAGAAATGAGAATCTAGATATTTTGAGTCAATTAGTAAATTGAAAAAGGGCAAAGGTCTATCAGAAGCTATATTGTGTTATTTGTTTGGAGGTGAAGAAATTGTGAGAGGAAGCATTTAATGAAAAAGGTATATGGAAGTATTATGTTGTTACTTTTTTCCCTGCATTGTCTGGCGCTAGAGAATACAAAAAATATCTGTACCCCTAGCCTGGGGAGAATATCTTGTTTCATAGGAGGCAAAATAATCGATTTTTGTTCACTGCCTCAGTTGTACGCAATAAAAGTTGTTTTGAACTTTTTGTGGATATTTTAGAAGAAATGAGTTTTGGAATTTATAAGATGTTTTCTGAAAGGCCCAGAAAATTCTATCAAGCATGACGCTACTAGAAAAAAAACAATCAGACAAAAGTTACTAGCAGGGACTACCTGTTGTGTGCAGCACTTGTTTTACTACTTCACGTTGTGCCTATCTTACCTTTTTTGGAATTGGAAGTTCTAGTTCATTTTAGATTGAGAAAATTTCTGGGGATAGATTTGATATATGATACATGCTCTAGTGGCAATGTCGATATATGATACATGCTCCAGTGGCAGTATTGATAAGTGAAGTTCTTTCCTATAGATCACATTCAGAGATTTTTTTTGGTGGATGTTTTGAACTAGCTAGGGTATGATGAATTATACTAGCTGATTCCAAAACTTTGAATGTGATTTATTAGCAAAAATTTCATCACAGCAATATGAATCACAAAATCCAGCCTAAAATAAAATAAGTTGTTATAAGTTGGGGTTATTTCTAATGTTGGGTGGAACTATTATTATGCTTTCTACTAGGTTTAGATTCCTTTAAATTTCAGCCAGTGATCTAATGAGCTTTTATATCAAGTTAATTATTGTTGTAGTGACTTCTAGACTAAAAATCACTCATATATATATGACTGCCACTATATTCTAGCAACCTTACTCTTCCCTTCAAACTGAGAGGAGGCCTTTATTTACTCTGAAAAAACAGAATAATCATTTCCTCAATTTGATGTTTGATGCATCAAGTTCATTGTAAATCTCTATTTTGAATGATTAGTGTCCATATTTGAGAGGAGGCCTATTTCTTTCCTCTGAAAAAAACAAAATAATCTGTTGTTTATTTTTGATATAAATTCCTACCACCATATTCTCTTAATTTGTCAAGGTGAATATCCAAACATTACCTCGGTCGTGATAATTTTCTCTATTTGATGCATCAAGTTCATTGTAAATCTCTAGTTTGAAGGATTAGTGTCCATATTGTGTCTGATAAGGATTAGTGTCCATATTGTGCCTGATAAGTAGAGTTGAAATAGGTATTTGATGGTCTAACTACAATTTCTATTGGGTGAAACTATTATTATGTTTTGATAAGTAGAGTTGAAATAGGTATCTGATGGTCTAACTGCAATTTCTATTAGGTGGAACTATTATTATGTTCTCTACTAGTTTTAGATTCCTTTAAATTTCAGCCAGTGACCTAATGAGCTTTTATGCCATGATAATTATTGTTATAGTGACTTCTAGACTAAAAATCACTCATGCATATGACTACCACTATATTCTAGCTACCTCACTCTTCCCTTCAAGCTAAGAGGAGGCCTTTCTTTCCTCTGAAAAAATAGAATAATCATTTCCTCACTCTTCCCTTCAAGCTGAGAGGAGGCCTTTCTTTCCTCTGAAAAAACAAAATAATCATTTCCTCTATTTGATGCATCAAGTTCATTGTAAATCTCTAGTTTGAAGGATTAATGTCCATATTGTGCCTGATAAGTATATGATAGGGCGATAGGAGAGTTGAAATAGATATCTGATGATCTAAATGCAATTTTTTTTGCCTTTAAACAGGCACAACTGCAACATAATTTCGTGTTTCCCAAAAATAAAGCATAGATATGATTACGGTGTCCTGATTTTCCTCCTCACCTTCAATATGGTAGCAGTCTCAGGATCCCACTCTGACAACATTTTTCATATTTCTGTTGAACGGCTTATTACGATAGCCATTGGATTTGGAATTTTCCTCATTGAAAGTTTCATAGTTTCTCCAAACTGGGCAGGCGAGGACCTTCATAACTTCACTATTCGTAAGATGGAAGGCTTATCAAAGTTCATAAAAGGTACATAAACTACGGGAGGTGTCTTATTAAGTAATTCATAATCCAGTAATACTTTATGTAATATTCTATCATATGATGCATGGACACAGGATGCGTGGTCCAGTATTTGAAGGACCCAAACGTCCTAGAGCCAAGACAAATCGCAGAAGACCAAATCTGCCAAGGATACTAAAATCTCTTAGATTCTAAAACTACTGAAGAATCCTTGGTATATATAATATGATTTTGTGTTGCATTGGCTATAGGTTTAATTTTTGGTCACTTGTTAACAAGAATGGGAATGTGAATGTTTTTGAGCTAAACTATCAATGTATTCATTTGTTGATTTTTTAGGCAACTTTTTCCAGCTGGGAGCCAAGACATGGTAAATTCAGATTCCGTCATCCGTGGAGGCAATATGTTAAAGTGGGAGGAACCCTAAGTCACTTGGCATACTCTGTTGTTGGCCTCCATGGATGTCTCCACTCAGAGATTCAGGTGAGCCCTCAGATATTGTTTATCCAATCAACAATATTCATGTTGACTCTGGGCTTTAATTAACTTCCCATTCCCATTTATGGTTCAGGCACCTCATTTTACCATAGCGGCACTTGAAAACCCATTCACCAAAGTGGGCTTCCACGTATCCCATGTACTGCAGTAGCTAGCAGAGAGCCTAAGATGCATGGAGCAATGCCCTCCCTCACAAATCTTAATGGCCTAATATAATGATTCTAAAATACTTAATGTTTGGCGCGCAACATGGTAGGAACTGAGGAATCCTTGATAATGACATATAAGAAGATATGTAGTAGACTCAAACAGATTCAGCAACCTTTGCATTAAAACTCTGGGAGTAGTCTTGCCTATTTTTGCAATCTTTGTGACCTGCTCTACACAGTAATAAATTGTTAAGAATCAGAATACCAAACACTGTTATCTGAAATTTTTTCTTTCCGGTTTGTCAATGGCTACTGATAATGGTTGGTATTTTGATTACTAACAATTTATTACTATGTAGAGCGCGTCACAAAGCTTGAAAAAATAGGCCAGACGACTACCAGTGTATTACTCCAAAGCGTGTTGAATCTGTTTGAGTATAGCGCATGTCTTCTTATATGTCATTATTGAGGATTCATGAGTTCCTACCATGTTGTGCACCAAACATTAAGTATTTTAGATTCATTATAGTAGGAAATTACTTGTTTCAATCAAAAAATCAAAGTTCAAAACTTAAATTACAAGTTATTGGGAATGAAGTAAATACCCCCCAACTCAAGGCATCTTAAAAATCATTGTATCCAAGCATGCCAAAAGGACTTAAAAGAACTTTTACAGAGATGGGTTGCATGTATCTCGTGCTTTATCACTGATATGGTGATAAAATTCCTCGTTTTTGTGGGTATGAATATAGAGGGCAAGGTGTATGATCTTAAAAATCATTGTATCCAAGCGTGCCAAAAGAACGTAAAAGGAATTTTACAGAGATGGCTTGCATGTATCTCGTGCTTTATCAAGCATGTATCTCATGCTTTGTTGATTTTTCAAGAAATTTTTTCCAATCGAGAGTCAAGACATGGTAAATTCAAATTCCGTCATCCATGGAAGCAATATGTTAAAGTGGGAGGAACCCTACGTCACTTTGCATACTCTGTTGTTGGCCTACATGGATGTCTCCAGTAAGATATTCAGGTGAGGCCTCAAATATTCTTCATCCAATCAACAATATTCATGTTGAATCTAACAATATTCATGTTAATTAATATCCCATTCCCATTTATGGTTCAGGCACCTAACTTTACCATAGCGGCACTTGAAAAACCATTCACCAAAGTAGGCTTCCACGTATCCCATGTACTGCAACAACTAGCAGAGAGCATAAGATGCATGCAGCAATGCCCTCCCCCACAAATCTTAATGGAGAGCATGCAAAATACAGTAGAAGAACTCAATACGGCATTTTGTCTTCAGTCCAACCTGTTCCACTTCATCCAACTATTATGTTATGCAGATCAATGTAGTCTTTCAACTGTGGAGACTATTCAAACAGAAGGATATCCAAATAATCAACTTATACAGATATTAGAAAATGTTGATGAAAACCTCATTTCTGATCAAGATAAAGACCAATCCAGCTCTGAACTGTCCTCAGAAGAACACCAATTCACCTCTGAGATATCCTCAGAAGAAAGACAATCTACCTCTGAGATATCCTCAAAAGGACACCAATATAGCTCTGAAATATCCTCAAAAGAACACCAAACCAGCTCTGAACTGTCAATAGAAGAACTGGATTCACCTGCTAGAAGACAAGACATAGACAGAGAAAGAAAATATAGTCTATCAGCCACCGGTCCTCATTCTATGAAAGGAAGATATGGTGTTGAATTGGTTGGCGTAATTCAACTAGCCACCTTTGCATCACTTTTAATGGAGATTGTTGCAAGGCTAGAGCATGTCGTAGAAGCTGTACACGAGCTCCGAACGCTTGCAGAGTTTAAACCTTATGATTCTACAAAGTTTACAGTTGTGGAAATCCCTGTGAGCATGCCATGAAATCAGCGAATGTCGTTTTTCATGTACTGCAATGCTCAGATGCTTCAAAAGGTGAAATAGTGAAACCTCCCTTATTGACAACTGCTCCATAGATATCCACTGTAGACTGTCAGGATACTAAAAATGGGATTTTGTAGATATATCTAAGCCAATACCTGGGATGCCATTTAATACAACAACTACAATCTTCATTGCGGAAAGGAGTGTCACTATACTTTAATCTACCAAGAAATTATTATAAAGAAGATGCCTATGAAACTTATACTTATTAAAAAAAAACATGCTCACAACCAGCAAAGCTTTATATTGCTATCAAACCAATTATACAACCAACAAAACTTTATACTGTTACTACTAAAACTTCTTTTTACCAATCAGGACGGTATATTTTAGTGCTTCCAAGCTCTTCAGGTAGAAGTATCTTATTGGAGTTGACAATTCTTTTTTACCAATCAGGACGGTATGCTTCTAAGTTATTCAAGTAGAAGTATCTTATTGGAGTTGGCAATTCAAAATATTATCAGGTCCCTTTATTTTTCTTCTTGTCTTAACACAAAATTGCGGATATATCCTGAAGAACTTAAGGCTAGTTGGCAATGGACTTACTTTTCAAGTCATTGAAATATATCAATGCTATCGATAGAGACTTATATAAATGTGAACTGATTGTGTATGAATTTTTCAGAAATAGTCCTTGTGGATTTTGGTTTAGACTTTCTAGTAGCATGGGAATATATTCCTGTTGTTTATGCCTACCAAACACAATAATCTAAGTTTCTGATTTTCTTTCCCCCAAATATAAGCATTTTTCTGACACAATTTCTTTTCTATGTGAAATATTGTGTTTTTATACAACTCCAGGTATCGCAAGGCTTCCTGAAACAAGGATATGGCTTCTTTAATGGAGGGAATTGATACACTTTTGATGTACCTTTACAGAGTTCTTGGACTTACAGAAGAAATGAAGCAAGTTGCATCCTCTGAAAATAGTTGTGTTGTGGTATGTAACTTTCATTGTAATGTATTATGCTGCTTTAATACATAATATTTTTTCAAGTAAAACTTTGTATTCATTTGCACGTTGTCAACAGAGGTCAATGTATGTTATTTTTAATTCTAGTTCCATAGTCCAACTTAGTGACTAGATGTCTTAAGATCATGTGTCCTTAGCATACATTGTAATAGAGTGGGGTTCTAGAATTTAGAAACCATGCATGCTTCAAAGGAATGGATACTATTATAAGAAGGTTGCAAGAAGGATGGCCCTGTGGCTTGAATGGACAGTGCATGAGAAACTAGAAGCTTTGCTAGAAGAGTCTAGGAATTTACGAACACTTTCATTCTTGTATGCAAGTAAAGGATTACAATAATGAGCATTGGATATATGGAGAATCATAGCACAAATAATTTTGAAAATTCCTTTGCAAGGGTCTCCTGTTATGCGGAAAAGATGAAAGGAGTCAACTGGTATGACACATGATCAGCTGGAAATTGTTGTAGAGGAAACACGATTTCTAGAAGAATCATCTGATCACAAGTTTGTCTGCAATTGTTTTAGAGGAAACACAATTTCTAGAAGAATCATTTGATCACAAGCTTTTCTTGGAACATTTGACTTGGTTTTGTCATATAATCCTAATCACCTTTATTATAATTCATTGGAATTTGGTTGGCTTCATTGCCTTCTATGTCTATACTTGTGGTTTTGTATTGAGATTATTTGGGCTTGCTGTCAGTGTTTTTCACTTCTGAGAATGCTTTGTTTTTGTTTTGATCTAATTATGTGTTGAAGATTTTTTAAAAATCAATGCTTTTTATAAAATTTCAAGGACTGTACCAATTAGACCTACGAATATTTTTTTGGATTTATTTATCGCTTAATGTATGGATAAAGGAGTCTATCATCAGTAATTGCGAATTAAATTTTTGTCATTTCAAAGTCGCCTTGAGTTACTATGTTATATGGTTATTAGTGTTGTCTAGATCTCTCCAATGATGAAAACCTAGGTTGGAATTCCCTTATGTGTTCTGCTTGACGTAATTCATTAGAATTTGGTTGGCTTCATTGCCTTCTGTGTCTATACTTGTGGTTTTGTATTGAGATTGTTTGGGCTCGCCGTCAGTGTTTTTCACTTCTGAGAATGCTTTGGTTTTGTTTTTCTCTAATTATGAGTTGAACATTTTTTAAAAATCAATGCTTATTATACAATTTCAAGGACTTTCATAACTCCTCACATAATTCTTTAAAGGGTGCTAGCTCATTGGAAGAGCACCTTCCATGCAGGAGGTTGGTGGTTCGATTCCACCGCACCCTAACATGAATTATTCAATGATATTGGTGATTTTTTTAATTAAATATTTTTATATTGATTTATTTTAATGGTGAGATATTTTTCTGGAGTTATTGTTTTATATTGTCTCTAGAAAGAAAATAGATAGGATTAAAGACATTGTATCCATAAAGACAATATGTCTTTAATTCCAACTATTGTCTTTGGAGAGACAAAAATGAAATTGTCTCAAGTTAAGACAATTTACCCAAAAATTGTCTTAAAACCCCCCTTTGTGTTGTAGTGCAACTATTGTCTCTGGAGAGACAAAAATGAAATTGTCTCCTGAGAGACAAAAATGCTTGTGTTATATATTGTCTTTATAGAGACAATATTTTAAGAAAAATTAATTTTAAGACGATTTAATTTGAGACACCCGCTTAAAGACAATATTTAAGACAATACACAAGTTTTATTTTGTCTCAAATTAAGACAATTTACCCAAAAATTGTCTTAAATATTGTCTTAAAACCCCCCTTTATGTTGTAGTGACTTTCATGTGTAGTTACATAATTGTATAGGAAGAAATTATTTAAAATAATTGGCTGCTAGTCTTGATAGGGCTAGACCTAGAGTTCTACTAGCTAGATATATTTTTGAGTTTTTGACACTTGATATATTTTTCGCAATGCCCGTAAGCTCTCAGTTTAACTTATTCATTCATTCGTTGCCATTTTTTTGGACTTCTTATGAACTGAAGAGGAAAGGTGCGGAGGGGAATTCCCGACGCTGGACCATATATTTTGTTTCTATACTAGTTTCATATCAACTATAAATATTGTTTCTTAGGAGACAATTTCATTTGTTTTTCTCCAATTTCCTTTGCCACATTTTCTTCGACCCAATGTCTCAAATTATTATTATAAAGAAAATGCATAACACAAACATAATTGTCTTTTAGGAGACAATTTCTTTTGTCTCTCTAGAGACAATAGTTGAGGTTAATGACATATTGTTTCACTAGAGACAATAAAAATATATATTTAAAGACAATAAAACATCAATTTTTCTCTTTAAAGACTATAAAAAATGAATCGAGGAAAATATCTCACTATTAAAATAAACCAATATAAAAGGTGGGTAAAAATGCGAAGCTACGTTACACTTTTGTGAGAAACGCATCCAAAAATTTCACTCTCCCAACAGTTTGGCCAAAATTTTGAAATTACTTCAGCCGAACTGTTTTTACCGTTTACATTGATGGTGTGGGTAACTAGTTTTTTGGCCGGAGATAGGAAAATCGGCAACGAAAGTTCGGGTGAACTATTAATTCTGTAGGACTATTAGTTCGGGCGAACTTTGTATGAAAGTTCAGCAACACTTTTTTTTTATAGATATAGCGGCCCCCACACCGCAAGAAGTTTTCATTGAGTTTTGTGATGCGCTACCATTGAAAGCGTTGTGATTTTTCTGACCGTTGAAAGCGTTGCGATTTTTCTGTTTAGGTGTGTTGTGCTGATCTTGAACCAACAGGGACCAACAGGGGAGCAAGGGAAGGTGTGAAGGTAAACAAGAGGTTTTTCTTATTTTTCTTATTTGTTATTATTTTTATTTATGGTTTTTTTCCCTGTTTTAATATTATTTTCATGTTTTGTTGTCTTTGCAGGATTTGTGTAGGGTTTGCTCTGCGTCCTTAGGGTGCTTGTTCTACATCCTCGTCGTCTTCTCTTCCTTCTCAATGTGCTCTGTCTCCTCGTCTCAATTCCATGTGCTTTGTCTCCTTGTCTCAATTTAAAGTTCACCCATATTTCTAAATATATAAAATTTTAAGATATATAAACAAATTTTAAATGAGATTGTAAAAGTGATAATTTCAAAATTTTATGAGAATTAGTTTTTAGGATGGTAATTTTTTTTTACGTTACTTAAGATGGAAATAAAATTTTGGTTTTCCAACACTCACAAAGAAATGGTGCAAACCCGTGCCAAAAAAAATATATAAGTTCACTTCTAGTAGGGATTTCTATCTCTTCCCGATCTTGAACAACTTACCTTGCCTTTGTTGGTGGTGGATCAACTACCTCTGCCCTCACTTATAGAGAATCAGTGATATTTTACAACCACCTACCCAGAGACATTATCTTTATTATATGAGTTACCCCCCAGTCTTTAGTATGAATACATTTCACTTTTTTAACACAGCCCACAAGATGCTTTCACCCCAACACTTAGACCGCCACCGGGATAAGCATGGGATAGAACCATAGGCTTACCCTGGTTATTAACTTTGATTACCTACTTTACCCTCTACCTTCATTTATAATCCTAGCATTGGCCTAGATACTTTCTTTGATGACTGTATTCCCTATCCTATAGGTGGGGGGTGCTTCCATTGCTGATGTACTATTCAAGTTGCTGCTAAGGATACTTCTGCTACTTATTATAGATCAATAGCTTCAACTACCTTTTTTTCGAGCTCTGACTTTACAGGATCATTCACTGATTCTTTACAGGTTAAATCACTTTCGAATTTGCTCTAACTTTCCTTTCTTTTATATGTATATTTATAATCTTGACATTGGCCCAGATGCTTTCTTTGATGACTGTATTCCCTATCCTATAGGTAGGGGGTGATTCCATTGCTGATGTTCTATTCAAGCTATTGTTAAGGATACTTCTGATATTTATTATGGATCAATAACTTCAACTTCCTCTGTTGTTGGCTTTGACTTTGTGGTATCATTCACTGACTCTTTACAAGTTAACTCACTTTTGAATTGGCTTTGCCTTTCGTTCCTTCTACCTATATATTTATAATCATGGCATTGGCTTAGATGCTGACTCCTCAAGCTGCTGCTAAGGATACTTCTGCTAATTATTATGGTTCATTAGCTTCAACTACCTCTGTTGCTAACTCTGTCTTTGCGGGATCATTCACTGACTCTTTACAGGTTAACTCGCTTTCAAATTGGCTCTGCATTTCCCTCCTTTTACCTGTATATAATTAATAGGCTATGGTTCTCTAAGATCAATGGATGAAATTTCTTGCTACAAATGAGTTCCTCTCATATTGAATTTTCACATATGGGAAGTTGCTCCCCTTCTGATATGTCTTGACCAATAATATTCCTATTTCTATCTTCATAATTCCATAATTAAGTGAAGTTCAGTCTTTAGGTAGTCCAATTACTCTGAGTTGTCAATTCAGTCTATCCAGTCAAAGGTGAGGTGTGGTTTCGCCTGCTTCCTCACTGTCTAATCAATCCATCCATTTTCTATCACTTAGGGGGAAGACTCTGAGCTGTTTCTTATTAGGAAGAAAGACCACATCACATCATTCTTGTTCGTGAATAAATACTTTATCCCAGAATCTAGAAAAAGACTGTATGGAGGAAATACCTTAGATAGTGTTAACATAAATAAGAGGGTTAGTTACTTATCTCTGCAGACCAATTTACTATATCAACAGATTGAATTAATCCCTTAACCATCTGGATTCATCTTTCCATTCCTTATGTCAAATCAAGACCAGATACTTACAGACCTAACCCAGTAGATTCTTATAAGTATGATGGGGGAGATATTGTATTAGGTAAATATTGAAACTAGAGATTTCTAAATACTATTAATATATTTTTTTCAGATCATAAATCCCCTCCTCTCCAAGGTGAAAAAAATCATTTTCCATAACTTGCCACTGTGTTCATGAAATGCCATGTTTTCCAACACTGAGAAAGCAATGGTGCAAACCTATGCCAAAAATATTCTCGGTGAAAACAATTATTTTCCCCAAGTATTACTCTCGTTCTACAACATTCTTCCTCGTTTCTTCCCTCTCTATACTTACACTTCCATTCATTTTATATTTTAAACATTCTTCCTCATTTCTTTTCTCTCACCAAACCTAGATAGGAGGGGACACCCTCAGTCCCATGATGGTTATCGTAGGAGGTAGGGGGATGGAGATGTGGTCACTGATCCTGTCCCTCGAACCAATGGATAAAAACTAATCTGGAATGGTGCATAGTCATGTTGATTAATATCTGTGAAATGTGGCTCTTTGTGTGTCTATTGAAGCTCTATTAATCTCTTGGTGCATAGTCTAGTTATTTAATCTCTGTGAAATGTGGCTCTGTGTGTCTATATTTACATAGTTTTGTATTAGAAAATAATTATTTTTTCAATTAAAGAAATGCATTTGGAGTAGCTCTCAAGTCTATATAATTTATCGGATTGAGCCCGAGTGTAATATACCATGGAACCTTCTTAGTCTTGTACAATAAATTAGCTTGGTGCATAGTCCTATTGATTAATCTCTGTGAAATGTGGCTCTCTATCAGTCTGTTGAAGCTTTGTTAATCTCTTAGTGCATAGTCATGTTATTTAGTCTCTATGAAATGTGACTCTGTCTGTCTGTATTTATATAATTTTTTATCAGAAAACGGTGATTTTTTTTTTCAATTAAAGAAATGCATTTGGATTAGCTCTCAATTCTATATAATTTTTTGGATTGAGTCAAAGTGTAATATACCATGGAAACTGCTTGGTCTTGTACAACAAATAATCTTGGTGCATAGTCTTGTTGATTAATCTCTCTATGAAATGTGGCTTTCTGTCTGTATGTTGAAGCTCTGTTAATCTTGGTGCATAGTCCTATTATTTAATCTCTGTGAAATGTGGCTCTGTCTATCTGTATGTATTTACATAATTTTGTATCAGAAAACAACGATTTTTTTCAATTAAAGAAATTCATTTGGAGTAGCTCTCAAGTCTATATAGTTTTTTGGATTGAGCGAGAGTCTAATATACATAAGAGATCTAATACTTGGTCAATAAATGAAATGATATTTTTTTATATTTTGCAGAGTTGAATGTGATCTCTGCTTAATCTAATTTTTCATACTCACTCGTGGACCTCTAAATTTTAAGCATCTGTGAAAGTAAAATAGAGAATATGATTCTAAGTACCAACTAAGAAAACATTTGAGAGGCTACATTATCTTGATATTGACACCAAATTAGACCAGATATGTTTCATAAGTGACAAGAATAGTGTACTATACATAACAAAGCTAATACCTGGCCAAGGAAAGAAATGATATCTTTTTATATTTTGGAGAGTTGAATATGCTATTTTCTTAATCTCATTTTTCATGCTCACTCATGCACCCTTAAATTTTAACACCATGTGAAAGAACACAGGAGAATATAAAAAACCAAACAACAAAATCACCATCCATTCAAAATTATTGCCTAAATTACCATTCCTTTTCAAAATCCATTTGAAATTAGTGATATATTTTTATATTTTGTAGAGTTGAATGTGCTCTCTGCTTAATTTAATTTTTCATGCTCACTCATGGACCTCTAAATTTTAGCCATATGTGAAATTAAACCAGAGAATATGATTCCAAGTACCAACTAAAATAACATTTGAGAGGCTACATGATCTTGATATTGACACCAAATTAGACCATATATGTTTCATAAGTGACAAGAAGAGTGTACTATACATAACCGAGCTAGTACCTAGTCAAGGAAAGAAATGTTATCTTTTTATATTTTGCAGAGTTGAATATGCTATCCACTTGATCTCATTTTTCATGCTCACTCATGCACCTCTAAATTTTAACACCATGTGAAAGAACACTGGATAATATAAAAACCAAACAACAAAATCATCATCCATCCGAAATTATTTCCTAAATTACCATTCCTTTTCAAAATCCATTTGAAATTAGCGATATCTTTTTATATTTTGTAAAGTTGAATGTGATATTTTCTTAACCTATTTTTTCATGCTCACTCATGGACCTCTAAATTTTAAGCATCTGTGAAAGTAAACCAGAGAATATGATTCCAAGTACCAACTAAGAAAACATTTGAGAGGCTACATGATCTTGATATTGACACCAAATTAGACCAGATATGTTTCATAAGTGACAAGAAGAGTGTACTATACATAACAAAGCTAATACAGGACCAAAAAAATAAATGATATCTTTTTATATTTTGCAGAGTTGAATATGATATCCGCTTAATCTCATTTTACATGCTCATTCATGCACCTCTAAATTTTAACACCATGTGAAAGAACACTGGAGAATATAAAAAACCAAACAAAAAAATCACCATCCATCCGAAATTATTGCCTAAATTACCATTCCTTTTCAAAATCCATTTGAAATTAGCGATATATTTTTATATTTTGCAGAGTTGAATGTGCTCTTTGCTTAATCTAATTTTTCATGCTCACTCACGGAACTCTAAATTTTAACCATCTATGAAATTAAACCAAAGAATATGACTCCAAGTACTAACTAAAAAAGCATCTGAGAGGCTACATGATCTTGATATTGACACCAAATTAGACCAGATATGTTTCATAAGTGACAAGAAGAGTGTACTATACATAACAGAGCTAATACCTGGCCAAGGAAAAAAATGATATCTTTTTATATTTTGCAGAGTTGAATATGCTATCTGCTTAATCTCATTTTTCATGCTTACTCATGCACCTCTAAATTTTAAGGCCATGTGAAAGAACACTAGATAATATATAAAACCAAACGAAAAAATCATCATCCATATGAAATTATTGCCTAAATTACCATTCCTTTTCAAAATCCATTTGAAATTAGCGATATCTTTTTATATTTTGTAAAGTTGAATGTGATCTCACTCATGGACCTCTAAATTTTAACCATTTGTGAAAGTAGAGAGTATGATTCCAAGTACCAACTAAGAAAAAAATTGAGAGGCTACATGATCTTGATATTGACACCAAATTAGACCAGATATGTTTCATAAGTGACAAGAAGAGTGTACTATACATAACAGAGCTAATACCTGGCCAAGGAAAGAAATGATATCTTTTTATATTTTGCAGAGTTGAATATGCTATCCACTTAATCTCATTTTCCATGCTCACTCATGCACCTTTAAATTTTAACACCATGTGAAAGAACACTAGAGAATATAAAAAACCAAACAAAAAATCACCATCCATCTGAATTTATTGCCTAAATTACCACTCCTTTTCAAAATCCATTTGAAATTAGTGTTATCTTTTTATATTTTGTAAATTCGAATGTACTCTCTGCTTAATATAATTTTTCATGCTCACTCATGGACCTCTAAATTTTAACCATCTCTGAAAGTAAACTAGATAATATGATTCCAAGTACCAACTAAAAAAACATTTGAGAGGCTACATGATCTTGATAGTGACACCAAATTAGATCATATATGTTTCATAAGTGACAAGAAGAGTGTACTATAAATAAAAGAGCTAATACCTGGCCAAGGAAAGAAATGATATCTTTTTATATTTTTCAGAGTTGAATATGCTATCTGCTTAATCTCATTTTTCATGCTCACCATGCACCTCTAAATTTTAACACCATTGAAAGAACATTGGAGAATATAAAAAAACCAAACAACAAAATCACCATCCATCCGAAATTATTGCCTAAATTACCATTCCTTTTCAAAATCAATTTGAAATTAGCATTAATGATCAAACTCGACAAAGTTATGTTCAATATATGAAATTACTTGTCAAACTTGACAAATTTATGTTTCAATATATGAAACGTATGACACATTCCATAAGACTCTGATGACAATTCGCCAAAGTACTTCTCAAATTTGAGACTTATGGAGATTAAACCTCTCCACCTAACAATTAAACCAACTACAGGCTGTTAGTAGGTTTGAACTCTGAATTTTAAATATGAATTTCCTAGCAGTTAAGTTGGTTATAGATGCAGTATTTCTTTGGGTCAGTCATAAATTTTTTAGCTAAATGTGTCTATCATCTCATAGGGATCCACTATAAACTAGCCAACCATAATGGCTAGGATGTGTTGTTACTCATTTAGCCACTGTATTTTTTAAGAACAAGGATGCTTTCAAAATCACATGTCTATCACCTTTGTTTTCGACAGATATTGTCGCTCCTAGAGATAGCCTAGAGTTGCCATAGACCAGTGCCTAGGACATCTTATCATAGCAAGGAGCATATAATAGAACTTGGGTGTCAATCCAAAAGCTCTCCTGCTATCTCTTGTAAACAAGAAAATTGATTTGAATGGGACCAGAACTTACAGAAACTGCAACAGGGAAAGTAATGTTGCAGAGACAAGATGCAAAGCTCTAACACAAAAGCATCAGACAATTAAGAGACAATTTACTGTAAAGAGGGCCGATTCAAGTAATATGCCACAGAAATCAAATATCAGAAGGTGTATGTGGTGAAAGAAATATAAGAAGATATTAGTTATCTTTGGTCTGATACCCAGATACACAACATAACCATATATGGGCTTATCAGTCTAAGAATCCATACATGACAATGGCGTTTTAAAAGCACCCTCCCAAAGAAACCAATATAGTAGAAAGATGGATGAAATGAACATGAAATAGTATATCATGCCTGAGCCATATTTAAAGTGCTTGACTGATCCAAGTATGGGTATCAACTAGGATAAATCCTTACCTAAAGTCAGTGAGCCACTCGCATTCCAGTACATGATACAAGAAGATGGATAAAATGAAATGTTGTATTAAACACAACATAGAAGATTACATACTGTGGAATATTAAAGACCGGAATCCTCTAATACAGACAGAACTCCTCCTCACTGAGACCCTACGGGCTCTGAGCCTTCATACAAGAGCTTTTACAAAATGTATACAAAAAAATTCCTTTCACTGCACAATTTTCTGATAAAAATCTGGAACCCTTATAATGTCTTTCTTCTGATTTTTTATAGAAGAAGAAGAGAAAAATCCATAAAGGAAGTAGGTGAGAGCATTTAATTTGCTTAATTTGAACAAAATGGCGGAAACATTCGCGCCCATACTGTTGAATGACTAGGTAATACTCTCTGTACTTGACAACTTGCTTTCAAAAATAAATGCACTGGGTGGGAAATCTCTTTAGGAACACGGTATAAAGATAAATTCACATGAACATTCTGTCCTTTCTTGAAGAAAATTCAGCCGAAATAAAACCTAGAGGGTATTGTTTTCTGTGCTGGGTACCCTCGGCCTTCTAATCCTTAAATTGGGGCTTGAAACATTGAATGTTGATTGTTGAATTTCTCCATCTTCCACTGATATTCTGTATCTACACCATTAATATCCCCATCTGAAAAATCTTTGTTTTGAATGACTCCGGAGGGTCTGATAGATTTTGAATCTTGCTGTTTTAATGAGAGTCATATCACGGCAACTACCCAGGGCTTTCCTTCATAAATTCTTTCTCTGCAAATCGATCCTTAGATGCATCTTCGACTTCTATAATGGAGGCAGAGATTAATGGCGATTTCTCGTCGCTACAACCTGCAAAACCCACAAACATGTTAGAGAAAACCAGACACAGGGACGATGACGTGACGAGGTCCATGGACATGGTGGTGCAGACTTGTCGAAGTGGTGAAATGGGGCGGGGGAATCAAGGGTGGAAATGAAAAATACAGTGGAACGACGATGACTGAACGAGGCGGAGGTACATAACATAAACACTGAAATATGACACATAAACGAAATATATGAATGGTGGAGGAGAACGCAAATGACACGTGGACGTACAAAAGGCTAAATGGAAGGGACGACGTGGAGGTGGACTTGGTCAATCACCGGGATGTGTAAATAATTCTGGGCCACACGATCCAAAAATTAAATCAACGGTTAAAGCTTCAAAGAAGGGCGATGGACTGCGGGCTCGGAGTGCCGTATACTTAAATTAAAACTCATGTAGCTTCAGAAAACAACCGCCGTTGGATGAAGGCTTATAGATCCAACGGTTAACATAAATTTCGCTGCGCGTCCTGGATTGAACGTTAATGCGAGAAATAGGGCGGTATTGGAGTCATATACCGGGACACGTGTTGTGCGAAGTGTGGAATCACTGCATTTTGAGAAATACCGCCTGCCCAGCAAAGGTGGTGCGGAAAAATCAGTCCGGTTTTAGAGGAATGATCGCGGGGCGGGGGTCCACAAAGGTGATGAGCTGTGGTGCGTTGATTTGCGATTGATCGGGCGGCTCAGAGCGTGCCCGGCGGCCACAGACGGTAAGCGCTTTTTGGTCTGGCACATGGTCTAGCGCCTGGGTTACATGAGCGATCAGCTAAAGGGACCAAGACCGAAAGGGCTGGGCCTTTATTATTTTCATTTTTAGCCTTTTTATAATGAAATTTGACTCTGAAGGTGGGGAACGATACATGAGAAAGATTTTATTAAAACATGAGGGGGGGGGGGATTTAACATGTTAAAGCGAGGGTTATCGGCTGAGAATCATAATGGGGGCTGAAATGATAAACAACCTTATAAAAATTATATAGCTAAATGCAGGGATGATCCTAGTGTTTTTTGAAACCATGTACATGTCATTTCTCTCATAAAATTAACTATGTACATGTCATTTATTGATCCGGATTTATGAAGGAACACAAAAGAATACACATATAACTATAAATATAAAAATTCAGCGGAAATAAAACTTCATTTCATTAATATCAAAGAACTAAAATTTGTTTACAAACAGAATGGAAATAAACTAGCTAGGGCTCTGGTAGCTTATATATGAGAAGAGATGTGGTGGCTACAGGCCTCTGAACTTTGTGTTACAATGAGGCTCAAAGGCCTATATGTTAATGAGAAATAATGGAAAACCCTAAACATCCAAAACCTAACCCTAGGAGATGAAACGCCAGAATATGGGCCCCATTGGGGTAAATTGGTACATCAATTTCTCGGGGTCATAACTTTGGCATACTATCTCCATTTGATGCACATGATACATCGTTAGAAACATCTATCTGAGGACAAAAATTGCTGACAGTGAATATCAAGTTCGAAACAAGTCTATAACCAAAATATTCTTCTAAGAAGCGATGCCAAAAAAACGTTGTTTAGGGCCTCAAAATGGCTTTGGAAGTCCAGGACTTGAAAAATTGATAAAAATAGTAAATTGTGCTATAATTAAGGAAACTAAAAAAAACAGAAAGAAACAATGGTGGGGCCCCAAGTGGAATAGGTGGGTGGGCACCAATATCCACATGGATCATTCCTCCCCCTTTAGGAAGTAATGGTACCCATTGCGTTGATTTCCTCCATGAGATGAGGAAACTTCTGCTGAACTTGATCCCTGGTGAACCACTTGCCTTGGTGTAGGAGTTGGCTAGATTTGACAACCTGATATAGTTGGATCTTCTGTTGCGAGTGTTATTGATCTGTATATCCATCATACAATCTATGGTGGCCTATTCCATGTTGTCTGGGTTTAACTTTGTTAATGTTAGTTGTTATGCAATGTCAGAGGTGTCCAGTAGAGGTGGGAAATAGGGCCGAAGGTAGTATACATTGAATACTGGGTGTAGACCAAGGAATAGTGGAATACTGAGCTCGAAGGCATTATTCCCTATAGCCTTGGTGATGGTGTATGACCCATATCAGAGCAGACGAAGCTTGTATTGGGGTCTAATGAGGCACTCCTTCTGCAAATGTAACCACACTTTGTCGCCCACTTGGAAATGGTGTGGCACCCGATGTTGATCATGTCATTGCTTTTACTTAGCATTGACTCTATCGAATATGTTGTGAACCTGCTGGAGGATGTGATGTGTACTTAGCATTGTTTTCTTTGTCAGCTTCCGACTGGACATGAGCTGAATCGACCTGAGTAGCCACAAATGGCATGGCTATGTCAATGGGACATAGTGACTGGAACCCTAGGCCCATCTGAAAGGGGCTATGGACGGTTGAGTTTTGGAGAGCCATGTTATAACTGTGTTGTGCCCGGTTATAACTGTGTTGTACATAGGGAATACTCTCATCCAATGTGCGTGTATTCTTTGAATTGTACATGCGCGAAATGTGAAAAATCATCTTGTTGACAGCCTCTATCTGGTCATCAGTTTGGGGATGGAAAGCTGTGGACTTGGTAAGCTTGGTGTCCAACATTGACCAGATGCTGGACCAAAATGTGTTGAGGAACCTACTGTCACAATATGAGATGATATACTGTGGGATCCAAAAGTGCACCCACACTCGTTCAAAGAAGAGTTTAGCAGTGGCTTCTGCTGTGATATTCTTCTTGCAGGTTGACATAATGGCCATCTTCGAGAATCTGTCGATGACCATGAAAACACAGTAGTTTCCATGCTTAGTAGAAGGATGGTCGGACATGTAATCCATGGAGATGGATTCCCAAGTTTGACTAGGGGTAGGTAGCAGAGTGTAGAGGCCTTACTTCTTGATGGTTAGTTTGGCAATGGAGCAAGCAGTGCAGGATCTGATGTACTTCCCAACATCTTGTCGAAGGTTCGGCCAATAGAAATATTTCTGCAATATTGCCACTATTTTCTCAACCCCGAAATGCCTAATGACTCGACTGTAGTGTGCTTCCCAAATCATCTTGGCACGCTCGCTTGAAGGAACAAAAAGGTTTCCTAGGTGACATAGCAGTGCGTCTTGGAGGTGAAAATTTGGAACTTGTGTACCCTCCAAGAGTGTCTTGTATGTGTGGCCGAATTCCAGATTGCTTTTGTAGAGAAGCATCCAATCAGAAGTCTCATGTCCACAAGATTTGAGAACGGTGGTTAGCACCACGATCGATGGTTAGCTGAGGCAGTCTGCAACATTATTGGTTCTGCCCTTCTTATACTTGATGTTCAAATGGAATTGTTGCAGATATGTGCACCACCTTTGATGGCGATCGTTCTACAACTTCCCTTCTTGTCTGTATGAACTGTAGGGGTCGGTCGTCTATGTCGATGATTGTTTCCTTCCCTAAAATGTAATGCTTCCATTGGTGGCACGCCTGCGCAATGTAATGCATTTATTTGTCATAATTGGGATATTTGCGGACTATGTCAGACAGTGTCTCACTGTGATATGCCACTGGATGCACCTGTTGAGTAAGAACTGCACCAATAGCATAGTCAGAGGCATCTCTCTTGATCTCAAATGGTTGTTGCAAGTAGGGTAATGTGAGTAGTGGGATAGAGTAGAGGCGATGTTTCGATTCTACGAATGCTTTCTGTTGAGATTCCGACCAAAAGAAATTTTCTTTCGCTCCTCCCTTGATGACTTGACTCAAGGACCAAGTGATATGAGAGAATCCCAACATGAACTTGCATAAGAAATTAGCAAGAACCAGAGTGGGCCTATCCCAAATTACTTGGATCTTGGTTGGATCCACATGCACCCTCCCGTTCATCAATAATGTATCCTAGATTCTGAACTTGGGTCATGCCAAAAGTGCACTTCTCCAAATTGGCACACAACTTGTGTTGCTGCAATGTTTGGAGGACATATCGGATGTGGTGGAGGTGCTCTTCCCAAATATGGCTGAAGATCAGGATGTCATCCAAGTACACTACTACAAATAAGTTGGTGAATGGCCGCAAGATGTCGTCCATCAACCTCATGAAGGTTGCGGGAGAATTGGTCAACCCGAAATGCATGAATATCCATTCAAAAAGGCCCTATTTGGATTTGAAGGTAGTCTTCCACACATAAGAGGGTTCAATTGGTACCCGGTGATACCCAGACTTAAAGTTGATCTTGATAAAATATTTTTCCCGTTTGAGTTGATCAAGAAGGTCATCAATCAGTGGGATCAGGCACCTATTCCGAAAAGTGATCTTGTTCAGCTCCCGATAGTCAATACAGAGTCTCAAAGTCCCATCCTTCTTCTTCACTAACACGATCAGGCTCCCACAGGGCAATGAACTCAGTCGGATGTGACCTTTCTGCGGCAGTTCCTGAATCTACCTCTTGATTTCATCGTTCTCCAAAACATAGCACCAATAGATCGGTCCATTGGGAAACGATGCACTTGGGGTCGGATTGATGGGGTGCTTGACCTGACAGTGCAGAAGCACCCCTGTGGGTGAGGTGAAGATGTCCCTGTACTCCTCCACAACCTTGTCCATTTGTTTTGGTCGTTTGGAGGAGCCCTATATAAAGGTTGTGGCCATAGTCTTCTTCTTGCCCTGGGGGCAGATCATCAGGAAAACAAATTTCTCGGTTTTGGAAACAAGCTTACTACATTGTTTTGCAGTAACGAAAGAGATAGCCACAGGCGGTGGTACCTATAGTATCATGTACAACTTATTGCCCAAAGTAACAATAACAACAGGGGGTTAGGAATCATACATAGCATGTCGCTTCCACAAGTATGGTTGGCCTAATAATACATCACAAAAATCAAGAGGAGCAATGTCACATAATACCTCATCTGTAAAGGGCTTGATGCTATAGGGAAGGCAACATTGCTGGCTGACGCGAAGATCCAATCCTTGATGAATCCACCCGATGGTGTACGACTATGGGTGTGCTGTGGTTAGCAAGCCCAAACGCTTCATGACCTCTGCTGAAATGAGGTTCTTTTGGCTTCCACTGTTGACAGTGAACTGTAGTGGTGAACCCTTTACCCACATCTAAGAGTGGAAGAGATGCTCCTCATCCTGTGGATCTTCTAGTTCCTCCTTCTAAATATTTACAGTGGCCACGGTGGCATTGGGCTTCACATCAATAATCTGCTTCCCTTTGTCATTCCAATTTTCGTGTTCTGATTCAGAGTCAGAGCATGCATCTGATTCATAAGCTCTCATCTCATCCACCAGTGACTGCTTGTCCTGACACTCATTTTTATTTTGAGTGGAGCTCTTATGGAAATCACACCACTTTCCCATGTCCTTCTTCGAATTCGTGGTGTTGTTATTTTCTTACAGATTTGGTAGGTTATCTTGGGCCACCATGCCTTGTCTTTGTCCATTTTTCTATAGTTTGGGGGCACCTTTCCCTTGCTTTTGATTCACAGATCCAAAGTCTCGCTTATTCTGTTTGAATTTTTGCTCAATCTTGGCAACATACCGGTATATCGTACCAAGCGAGAAGATCTCGAGGAACTCCATTTCCTCCTAAATGTATTTGTGCAGACAACTGCAGTACTTTAGCACCAAATGTTTCTCTGAATCTTTGATACCCAACTTTGTGCGCAGGGTATGGAATAGATTCGTTAGCTCATGTACATCTTGAAACACTGTTACTGATGAAATAGGTAACCTGACCTCAAAACGGGAACTCTAGCCCAAAATGTCTCAAAAAACATGAAAAAACACCCCAAAAACAAAAAGTGTGTCTTCGTTGGTTTTTTTTTAAGGTCAAATTTCAACATTTTATAAAATTATGCTAAAAAAAAAATTGTTTGTTGAAAAAAGGATTGAAAAAACACCCTCAAAACAAAACCAGTTGATGCTGGAATAACAAAAAAAGAAATTGTGTCATAATTTTGACACTTGTAACAATGGAATTAAAGACAAAATATTAAGACATTTTTTAAAATCGTAAATTTCTAACATTTTTGATAAATGATGTTAAAGATAAACAAATACATGTTTGAAGGGCTTATCATTTCGAACAATTTTCATCCATGTTGTTAAACATAAAATATCTTGACTTTAAACAACCCCAAAATTGTAATTATTTTCAACCATAACCTTAAAGATAAAATTTGGTAGCATATAAAAACCTTAATGACAAGTTGTAAATCTAAAGTTTTTCAATCTTAAGTGTTCAACATACTTGAACAATGAAATTATGGAGAAATTATAAGACTTAACAATTTAAAAAAATGAACAAGTAAATGAAAAATTTATCATTGAACAGAAATAAGTAAGAGTAATTTTAATTTTAAAGGATAAAAACTTATCTTTTTTCAAATCTTAGCATAAGACAAATTTAAATATAATTTCAACCAAAACCTAAAAATCAAGCATCAAAACAAAGTGTTCCGTTTCAATGATGCATATAATTATTAAATCTTTTAAAAGTATCTTATACCAAATGGTAACAATACATAATATCATAGTAATATCACTGCATAATCTAAAAATTCAACATTAGTTTCTATTTTCTATTTTACTTATAATTAAAATATCAACATTGGTACATTGAATATAACATAAATTATTTTTGTAATTCAGTGTTGCATTTTCGATATTCTAAAGAGATGAATTCTTCATAACTAAAACATATAATCCAACAAACATAGAAATGTCTCATAACTTCATGAAAAATGAGATGGAAGTCAAAATTTTTATTTCAAGTTACCATGAAAACATCAATTACATAAAAGTGTCTTAGATAGTTATTCAAAATCAACCATAGGTTCTGGCACACCATCATAATCTACATCTTCAGATGAATGGCTCGATGCAGATGAAGATGATCCATATTCTTCTTTTTCATCAACTAGTGCTCCATCTGAGTCAACATGCATGCCCACCATTTCAGAGTTCAAAAGTCTTGTAGATCTACGTCTACATTCTGCAGAGTCCCATCTCAACAGTAATTGTTCTGGTAGCAATTTCTTCAAAATATTTATGGTCTATAGCTGAAGAGTTCCTCTCTTTGTCAAATTGAAGCCATACACAAGTATTTCAACATCCTCCAATTTTAAGACATCTGTGCGGCGACGATTTATATTTGTGCCCTTTCTTTTTATCTTTCTGCCAATTCTTTTTTCCACTACCATCTTTGGCTTGTACACACCATTGAAAGGGTGGGTACTTGTGGCATACCAATGCACATCAACAGTTGTAATGTCTTCATTTTAATTAATGAACTTTATAACCTTGGCAATCTAGAATGGATAGCCAAGTGGATCTTCATCTGCTAACACTGCTATCATGCAACCCTCCTTAAGATCCTGCACAAAACCCCTGTAAAGGTCTTCCATGGCTTCACGTTGTGCACATGATCTTCTAGAACCAATATAGATTTTTCTTTCTTCTACCTGTGGGGAATTAATAATAGCTTGAGGCTGTTGTTGTTCAACATTGTGTGTTTCCTGATGTTCATGTTCATTTGGAATATTTTGTGGCAAAAAAAAAGGAGTCTTCAAAAGCGTATCCCCATTTATTGATCTTGAAATCATATCACTTTGATTACTGAAAAAAGACTCCCACCAAACTGAATCAGCAACATCGAAGTATTCATATGTATCTCTAATACATCTTTTAATTTCCTCTATACATTCAGAATAATTTATGTCTCTCTTCTGCCTTCCTGCATTATGGAGTTCAGAAACTGACTGTAATAACAATATCTTTGATGAAAACATTGGACGCTCTGGAATGAACTTCAAAAATGCTAAACCTGATGATGGTCCCCATTCTTCAATAATTGAATACTTCTTGCCCCATATAAGTGTTATCCCATCAATTTTTTTGATACGAAATTGATGCTGGAAGCTAATGTCGTTAAGTTGTTCAATGCATTTCTCCTCACCATGCGATCCCAAAATAAACCTTCGCATGTCAATAGTTTCTTCCAACACATGAAAAATAGGCTCTGGAATGTACGATTTCTTAATACATTCAATTAATGATGGCAGGCTCCCAACACCTTTCCTCCTCAATGTTACTGAAAAACGACTGAACATTTGATCAATATGATCATGAGTATGCCCAACAAGAAGGAAACCAACCTTTATCTTTTTAGAAATCCCCAATTCAACGAGCATGTTTAGATACCCAAAAAGAACTTGATTTTTGTTCTCATGACTTGTGTTGTCTAATTGTAAATACAAAACTTCAGGAAGAATCCCAGACCAATGAGTAACCACATCATGGATTATAGTTATGGTCAGATTTGCATCATTGTGAATATTTGGAGTTGTGAAGAAAACTCTTTGAAACATCTTCTCATTAAATACCATACAACCAACCAAGTGAAACTGAATGAAATTTTCCTCCTGTAATTTTTTTGGCGTGCGGACAAAATGTGGAAGAAGTGTTTTCTTTTGGTCCATACCATCAATTATCAATCCCAAATATTTATTTGGATGATCATAACACTACTTTCGATGTTTAGACAACTTTTTCCTTTCACTTGTTTGTTGATTGTGATGGTCTTGAAGTTCTTTGACAACGGAATCTATACATAAAATAAAAGAAACATATGAATAAATATATTTTCATAGTTGATAAGTATCAAATTTTAAAAAACAATGTTTTGAACACGTACCTCTTTCCACCCCTTGACATTTATCTCTTTTTGCTTTAAGAGAAGCACATGTGCTGCAAATCCCCATCCTTGTCTTCTTAAGAATACGAACATTGTTGAATTCAGTTTTCCATATCCTTGTAAAATAAGAATACGTAATAAAATTACCAATTCCTTCAACAAATTCTGCATAATCTTTGTATAACATGAATATTTCTCGTCTCGAGAAATTATCTGGAATATGTATTGTGTCTTTATTTGGCATACACACTCCATGATTTGAAAAGAAGTCTTTCATCCATGTCTTAGCAGTATTTGCAAACGGCCCCACCTCCCGTTTATAATGTGCTTCTGAATAATATGTGGGATCCCTTTCCAATCTATCCTGGATTCTTGACAAATGAAAATTACCAATTGAATACAACATTTTGAACGCCTTTCTACAAAGTAATACATTCGCAATATGATAATCATAACCTGCTAGTGTAGATTGCATGCAACCCACTAAATATGAATTTTGCATGCTTTTATTCATTGACATATATGTTTTCCTTTTCTCCAAAGAAAAGTTGAAATCCATATTTTTCAAGCAATCCCTTTGACAACATTCACTTGAAATCAAATGAACGACAAAACTTATTTTTGTGAGATATTTTTTCCTCACCCTTGTATAACTGGAATGCTTTGGATTGATATGAAAAGGTCTACTCCTACTCCTAGTTGCAATATTTGCTTGTAACGGGTTCATCATTACATCATCCTTTGTAAAAGTAGTTTCATCACCATTAGGAGGAATATTATCCCCACTATCATCATCCTCAACATAGTTAAGAAATTCGTCAACATCATTGCCTGGAAAATTTTCTTTACCATCCTCAGTTGAAGAAAACATTTCACAAGAATCATCGACACTTTTGTAACCACGACTCAAAATAAATTCTTCACCATCTTGACCCATGCTTTCAAATTCTTCCCTGGGAGGATTCAATTCTTCATCACCATGAGTGTCTTTGAAATGGTCACTTGGAGAAAATGCAATATTCAGATCTGTGCCTCTAAAATTATCATTTGCAAGAAACTCTTCATCCTCCCCTTCCTCACTGGTGCTCTCATAATCCTTGGGATTAGGCATAAGTGGAAGCTTTGAATTTGTATTCACTAGAATTTCTTCATCCTGCCCCTCCCCTTCCTCACTGAAGCTCTCATAATCCTTAGGATTAGGAATAAGTGAATGCCTTGAATCTATATTTATTGGAAATTCTTCATCCCCCCCTTCATCAATGGTTAAATTATAATCGTTATTATTAGGATGAAGTGAAAATTTTAGCTTTATAAATTCATCCCCATCTTCATCAGTGGTGCTGGAATAATCCTTAGGATTAGGACGAAGTGGATATTTTGACGTTGCAAATTCTTCATTCCCCTCTTCCTCAGTGGTGCTGACATAATCCTTAGGATTAGGACGAAGTGCATATTTTGACTCTGCAAATTCTTCATTCCCCTCTTCATCTGTGGTGCTGACATAATCCTTAGGATTAAGACGAAGTGGAAATTTTGACTCTGGAATTTTTTCGTCCCCCTCTTCATCGGTGGTGCTTGCATAATCCTTAGGATTAGGACGGAGTGGAAATTTTGACGCTGTAAATTTTTCATTTCCCTCTTCATCAGTGGTGCTGGCATAATCCTTAGGATTGGGACGAAGTGGATGTTTTGACTTTGAAACATTATCATTCCCCTCTTCATCAGTGGTGCTCGCATAATCCTTATGATTAGGACGAATTTGATATTTTGACTCTGGAAATTT
This sequence comes from Pinus albicaulis, assembly GCA_034641835.2. NCBI lineage: Eukaryota > Viridiplantae > Streptophyta > Pinopsida > Pinales > Pinaceae > Pinus > Pinus albicaulis. The sequence goes on from CM076582.1 coordinate 861,698,860, forward strand.
TACATCCCCCTTTTCATAAGTGGTGTTGGCATACTCCTCAGGATTAGGACAGAGTGGATATTTTGACTCTGCAGATTCTTCATTCCCCTCTTCATTTGTTGTTCTCGCATAATCCTTATGATTAAGCTGAAGTGGATATTCTTCATCTCCCTCTTCATCAATGGTGTCCTCATAATCCTTGGGATTAGGACGAAGTGAAACTTTTGACTCTGGAAATTCTTCATCATGCCCTTCATCACTGTTTCTTTCATAATCCTTAGGATTAAGAGTAAGTGGTATAACTGGCGCTCGATTTATAGAAATTTCATTTTGCTGTGCCTCATCAATTTTGTTCTCATCATATTTAGGATTACGACCAAGTCGATTTTTTTATTCTCTATTCATGGTGAATGAACTCCTGTTATATTCATCACTCTGAATAGAGTTGTTGCGTGATGAAGATGTTGATGTTGTACAAAGAAAAACTTTGCCATCAGAAGAAACCATGGCTTTCAACAAGAATAGCTTGAATGATACAAATTCCTCTCCCACTTGCAATATATAACTTAAAGACTAAAAATTTCCCACTAAATTTCCCTCCAAAAAAATTTGCAAAAAAATTTCCCTCCAAAATTTACCCCCAAAAAATTTCGCGAAAAACTTTCCCTCCAAAATTTTCATTTCAAATATTTGGTACAAATATTAGTGAAAAAATGTATTTAACATTTTTTTAATAGACTGTTTGTGTTGAAATATTTTACCGATATTTATATTCAAAATATCCACAAAATATTTCTATCATGGATACCTTCCAAACTAAAATAATATTTTTATTTCAATGATTTAACATTGACTAGATGTAAGTATTAACTATAATATTACTATAATATCTACATGCAAATATTAACTATTTTAACTATAATGACTACATGTAAATATTTTAAATTTTAAATTTTAAACTTACGTTATATTCATCTAAAATATATTTTAAAATTTATTAATAAACTGTTGGTCTTCAAATATTTCACCATACTTTCTATTCAAAATATCCACAAAATATTCCTTTCATGCATGCCTTCGAAACTAAAATAATTTTCTTATTTTAATGGTTTAAGATTGACTACATGTAAATATTTACAAAAATAACAACATGTTAATATTAACTATTTAAACTATAATATTAACTATAATTAACTACATGTAAATATTTTAGATTTTAAAATTTAATCCCATGATTTTAAACATTGAGTACATGTAAATATTAATTATGATAACTAAATGCAATTATTAACTATTTTATCTATAATATTAATTATAATTAACTACATGTATGTATTTCATATTTTAATTTTTAATCTGAGATTATATTTGAATTATTCAACACTCAGTACATGTAAATATTAAATAAAATATTAACTATGATAACTACATGCAAATATTAAGTATTTTAACTATAATATGAACTATAATAAACTAAAAGTAAATATTTTAAATTTGAAATTTTAATCCCACATTCGTTAAACAGTAAACCAATCAGAAAATATTCGCCATATAATAAGAATGATTGTTTCTATTCATCACATCACATCAAATTTTCTGGTATTTGTTAAAGCATATTTCTGGAGGTGTTGCATTGGCATTGGTAACTTCGTGGAGGCATTGCATTGGCATTGAAGGCATTGTGTTGCTATTGGTAATTTTGTGGAGGTGTTGCATTGGCATTGGTAACTTCTTGAAGGCATTGCATTGCCATTGGAGGCGTTGTGTTGCTATTCGTAATTTTGTGGAGGTGTTGTGTTGGCATTGGTGATAACTTTTTTTTCATTTCAAAGGTTAGTTTTCCTTCTATTCTGTCAATTTAAAGACGATTTTGGAGAAAATCTGTTTTTCTATAGTTTTTTGTGTCCAAAAACTACTTTTTTAAGGTTTTTAGGTTCAAAAACCATAATTTTTTAATATTTTTTTAGTGAAGAAAATGAAAAAAAAAAACTAAATTTTTTAGGGTTTTAAGGACAAAAATTTAGAATTTTTTTTCTTTTTTAAGACTTATAGGTTCATCTAGACAGAAAAATCCATAAAACGACCATGCACATAAAAAAATAATAATATTATAACATTTTTATTTGTTTTTTTTTATCATAAATATATCAGTGGTTTCATTATTTAAAATGTTTTTTTTTGTTTTTATTTGAGAATTTTTTGATTTTATATTCTTCTTCTTCTTCTTCTTCTTCTTTTTTAAATCTTATTTTTATTCCTTTTAATTTTAAATCTTAAATTTTTTTTCTTTATTATTTTGTTATATATCTTTTTTTTTTTAATTGTATTGTTATATGTTTTTTTTTTTAATTAATTTATTGTATTGTTATATTAAAACAAATGTTGTTTTTTTTTTTATATATAATGTTTAAAAACCAAACATAATTGTTATTTAATAAATTGTTTTTTTTAATAAATTTTTTATATTTTGATATTTTTAACAATTTTTTTTTATTAAATAATGTTTTAATAATTATTTATTCATTATATTATGTAACAATGTTTTTTATCATTTTTATATAACAATGTTTTTATTATATTATTGCAAGGATAGATCATTTCCACCACCGAAAGTTGAGGGAAGCCTTGGAAATTGAAAAGAGGCCGGTTAACCTTAATAGAGATGATGGGTGGAGTGTTAGTAGATGTTGGATTCCTGCTCTTCACTCTTAGTTTTTAAATTTTTTTTTTTAAATTTTTTTTTTTTATTTTATATATATATATAACAAATATTTTCGTTATTTTATTAATTGTATTTTATTTTCTATTTTTATTTTATTGTATTTATTTTGGATTGTTTTATTTTATTTTATTTTTGTTAATTTTCATTTTTTATTGTGATTTTTATTTTTACTTTTATTTTGATTTTGATTTTTATTTTTTTTATTTTAATTTAATTTAATTTCATATTTTATATTTTATTTTATTTTTATTTTTATTATATTTTTTTATTTTGATTTTTATTTATTTATTTATTTTTAATTTAGTTATTTATTTTTTATTTTATTTTATTTATTTATTTATTTATTTTTATTTATTATTTTTTAAAAGGTTCTATGTTAAAAATAATTTTAAATTATTTCAAAAATTATTGATGATTTATAGTAAATTATACTCAAATATAATTAAATATAATTATTTTAAGAATTATTGATTATTAATATTAAATTATATTCATATATTATTAAATAAAAATAATTTTAAACTATTTATATTTTATTGATTATTAATATTAAATTATATTCTAATATAATATTTGAGAACTATAAATAAATTTTAAAAAATAATAATAATAATAAATCAAATAAAATAAATTAATAAATTCTTTTATTCAAGTCAAACTAGTCGTTTTTCCAATGGCTAGATGGAGCTGTCCCTTTCTATTTAAATAGGTTTCTTCATCAGATTTCTCATCTTGTCGTGATGATGAACCACATTTGTTGGTTCAAAACGCGTCGACACAAATTTCTTATATGTGATTTTTACTGAAAATTTCTGATACATAACAATATTTTTATTATTTTCATATATAACAATGTTTTTATTAATTTTTAATTTTTCTATTAAAAAAAAATAAAAAAATTTAAAAAATTAAAAAATTAAAAAACAAAAATTAAAAATTGTTTTATTAAAAAAAAATTAAAATAAAATTTATAAAAAAATAAAAAAAACAACAACTCAACGATGTGTGCTGTGACTGCGCCCGCGGGGCGTCGGAGGCTGGCCGGGCGGCGCCACGGGGGGCCGCCCAGCCAGCCTCAGGCCCCCGGCTGCCGGAGGCCCGAGGCCTGCTGGGCAGCCCCCTGTGGCGCTGCCCGACCGGCCCGGAATCGACCTCCCGCCCAGCCGGGGGACTGAGGCCGGCTGGGCAACCCCCCGTGGCGCCGCCCGACCGGCCTTCAGCGCCCCGCAGGTGCGGTCACAGCACACACCGTTGAGTTGTTGTTGTTGTTGTTTTTTTTTTTTTTTTTAATTTGTTTTAATAAAACAATTTTTATTAATTTTTTTTTAATTTGTTTTAATAAAACAATTAAAAATTAATAAAAACATTATCATATATAAAAATAATAAAAATATTGTTATATAATATAATAAAAACATTGTTATATAATATAATTAATAAATAATTATTAAAACATTATTTAATAAAATAAAATAAAATAATTGTTAAAAATATCAAAATATAACAAATATATTTAAAAAAAAAAAACAAATTATTAAATAACAATTATGTTTTGTTTTCAAACATTATATAATTTAAAAAAAAAACACAAAACAATACAATATAATAAATAAATTAAAAATACATTTTTTTTAATTAAAAAAATAAAAAATAAAAAATTATATAACAATACAATTAAAAAAATTAAAAATATATATATAATATTATAACATTTGTTTTTAACATTTAAATATTTAAATTTCTTTTTTATTTTTTATTTTTTAAATTTAAGTATTAAAACAACATTATAAAAAATTTAATTTTTTCTTCTATTTTGTTTAATTGCTTTTATTTTATTTTGTTTATTTTTATTTAATTACTATGTAATGTGAAATAGAAATTTGTAATTTTCAAATATATTAAAAGATTATATAAATTTATAAACTTTTATATTAATTTTTTATAATTTTAAGTTTATAATTTTTTATTTAATTGCTATGTAAAGTAAAATAATTTTTTCTTTTATTTTATTTTGTTTATTTTTATTCAATTGCTATGTAATGTAAAATTAAATTTTAAAATTTTAAAATATATTAAAATATTATAAGTTTTTTTAATAAAATCATTGCCTTAAAAAAATAAAATTTAATTTTAACATTTGTTATAAATAGTTAGTAATTTTTTTGTTTTTTTTTTTAAATATTAAACAAAAACTGAAGTTTGAAAATAATAGTTTATTTTTTTTTAATTGTTTTATACAATTTAAACACATTTTTAAATTTTTTATAAAATGTATTCAAAACATATTATATAGATATATATACATATGATTTATAATATTTTGTTTTTAAATGAAAATTTTTATAGTTAATTTTACTGCTTTAATTTCAAGCTATTTAGTTTTAGAAATAAATTTTGTTTATTAAATTTATTTTATCCGCAATATTTTTCCATTAACTAATATCCTAGGTGCAGAAACATTCACAGAAATATTTTTTGATGCTATTTTCTTGATATAATATATATATATATTAGGAAAATAGCATCAAAAAAGATTTTTGTGAATGTTTCTGCACCTAGGGCAGCAGCTCCCAAATCTACAGCTGCAACTCGACGCACTATGGATACAACTCCCAAATCTAAAGTTGCAGCTGGATGCACTATGGACACTGTTGGACGCAATAAGGACATTGTTGCACACACTAATAAAAGTCAAGCAAGTGGGGCACCAGGTTCATTAAAGCTTATTTCTGATTGGAAGAATGCCGAGGAAATAGATAAAACTGATTTCTCATGGTATCTTGAAGACAGTGAAATGGAGGCTGATATACACATCTATCTGATTTGTGGTATGATTGACTTAAATGAGCCATATGATGTGATGGGCAAAGTATGAGACATATGTATGGTCCCAAATACAAACACTATTTATGTTCTTGCAAGGAAGGAAGCTCGAGAAAGCCAAAGAGAAAGTTAGATATCGTCTATCAATGTCAAGTACCAAGCAGATGAGAATATCTTCAAGAACGATATTCACAGAAGAAAGAAATATCTATTAACATTGCAAATAACATTATGCGATATGCTTATTTTTATTTCCTATGCATTATTGTAAAGGATGATTCAATTTTTTATAAATTATTGATCATTGAAAGGTTTATTTTTATTTGAAGTTTTTTTAGAGTCTTTCAAACATGTTTGAAGGTATTTATATGTTGGTGCCAAAATTTGGATGTGATCAGCCCTTTGCACCAGACAAAGCCAGAGGAAAGAAGTTAAAGCAAACAATGGCTAGGTGACTTTACCCAAGGAGTACAAAGAGGGGATCAACCAAGAGTCACTAAGGTGGGTCAATCTAGTAAAATTAAACATGTTTCTTTTGAAGGTGTCGAACATGAAACATAAAATTATGATAGAATTAGTGAGGAGGAGATTAGAACTATTGTGCAAAAGGAGAAAACATATCAGACACCAAAAAGAAAAATTGCCAAAGATGTCTCTCTTTTACCTCATGAAGGAGAGCTTGTTTATAAAAAGACTGATATGTTATCCAATAAGACTAGGAAACCAAATATTGGTGAACCTATAAAGGTTGTGAGCAGTAGTGAAGAACAAATTGAAAGCTCTCACAAAAGTAGAGAAATCATAACACGAGGTGCTGAGTTAGAGGATGGCATTATTAAAACAAAACAAAATGCTATTCGACAAGAGTTGAGGAAGAATAATTTATTTCTTGGTGGCCAAACATTTGAGCTTAATATTAACCAATTTTATGGCCCAGATGAAGGACAATTTCAATATCAAATTAGAAAGGCCCATCACCTACATGTACTAAATCTGAAAACATTGTTCAGGTTCAATCCATATGCGTATGTGGTGGATTATGTGGTTCTTGTCGACCCATGTCAGGTTCGCAAAAAACAAGCATTTGAAAAGACAAAATGTTTTGATTATAAATATTATGTAATTGGAGGGAACCATTCGATAGAGGCTAAGATACAATTGATTGCAGAATATCCCAATAACTATCTTTTTCAAACAGTGAAATGCATCATTTACACTGGCTTAACAGAAATAGAATCAAGGTTATTGGCATGAGATCATAATGCAGATAATGAGTACAGAATGAAAATGAGTTTCATCCAAAGAGTCAGATTTATTCATAATGAATTCATAGAAAAATGTGGTGTTTGAGATGGGACATATGATTGATGTAGCATTTCTAAAAGGAATGTTTAGCTAAATACAGTTATCAAATTGATGAAAAAAAACAAAATATGGAAAATTGAATACAAATCTCTTTAGAGGCACAGATAACATTTTTCAATTGGCATTTAGAACTGGGGAGGTATGGGATTTGATTGATGAGATTCTTGATCGTTGGGAGAATATTTCCATAAAAAATCAGAAGGTTAGAAAGAGTAAACCCATAATATGTACCAACAGTAAGGGGGGTCCTGAAATGAAGCAGCTTCCAGAGGATATGACTATTACATCTTGGAGAACAATGCAAAGTGTGAAGGATGATAAATTAGTCAAATGGAGTATTGGCAAAGTTAGAAGTGAATTAGATTATCAATGTAAATATCTCTGAGAATTTTCTAGTAATTCTTGAATTATTTCTTATTTTTCTTTCATTATAATTTTCTTTTAAATAAAACATAATGATGTTGGTAGAATTTGTTATACATGTCTATATATTAACGCTTTTAACTTGATTTATTCAGTCGGAAAATTTTTATGAAAATACAAGAATACATGGTTAAAATGTTGAATGAAGACAGTTGGGATGATGTTTTACGCAACTACCCAGAAGCAAGTTCTACATCAACACTAAAAGAGTTTTATATTGCATTCAATAAGGGATGTTGATTTATAAATTCATTTTATTCATATTTAAACTATTTTTATTTTATATATATATATATATATTATGTCATTAAAGATGTCGAAGAAGTATGGAATGGAGTACCAGATACTTTCAAAAATTTTATTGAAAAAATTAAGATGGAGAACATGAGAAGGAAGCATCTTATGAATGCTGAACTTGATCCTACTCTTAATCATTACATTTGGAATGGGCTCGACACTGTCCAATATCAAATAATACAAGGTGACTGTGAAGACATTGCATCACTAATATGATAGAGAACCAGACACTGCATATATTCCTCATGGTTTCTATTTCTCAGACATTGAATATGATAGAGAACCATATACTTTTCAAGCTTTTAGTAAAGTGGTTACGGGTTTTCAAGAAGTGACAACATCACCACTTTGGCGATTTTTGACATTTCATTCAGACACATAGTTTCCAATGTTATTAACAAGCTTCAAGGGTAAAGAAAACTTAAGGATGCAAATTACATGGTAAGACTTTGAAATTGTATGTTTGATTACTCCTAAATTTTTTTATTCATGTAAAATTTAATTGAACTTTTACTATGTTATGTTACAGGCATAAGTCAAATATTGTTTCTTCCGAAGATCAGTCTATTATAAATGATTGCACGAGTTCATCCATGTTGAATGTTGGACAAAAGAGGATAAATATAAGCATATTCTTATGAATCGAGTAGATGGGAAGAGTCATAGTCAAGTATTGGTTCATGATGTAGTTGTAAGAAAACTAACATACGAGGATAAAGATGCAAAAGGAGATATAGTTGCCATTTATCAAAAACCACAAGCATTGATTAACTATCTTATAGATCTACGTTCAAATGAAGGAGAATGGGTTTTGGATTTATTCTCAAGTTCAGGTAAGTTTTATTATACAAATTTAAATTTAAATATTTTATTTTTTATTTTTTTATGTGTTTATACTAATTTTTTTACTTATTTTTTTTGTGCTTGATGATTAGGTACAACACTAGCATGTTGCCTACTAAAAGGAATAAATTGCATTTCCATTGAGAAAGACCTAATTCAATGCAAATTTATTCAACAAAGAATTAACACTCTTAAATTCCTTCCATATGCGAAGCAAGAAGTTAGTTTGAGGAAAAGAGATTTTAATGAATCACGTGTGGAAAAAAAAGCAAAGAAACCTCAACCACCATTATATGGAATGATTGGAAAGGGAAACTTTGGAAGATTTATTGACATGAAAGATCCATTAGAAGACGACAATGATCAAAATGAAGAAGAAAATCACATGGGAAAGAAGCACAATATAAATCATTATTCTAGATGATATTGAGATATTGATTGATGTTATTTGATGATGTTTAAAGTTTTCTTGTAAAACAAAACTTTATTTTTGAGAACTATTCATCAGTTTCATTTCATAATATTTTGTGTTTTACAATCTTTATTTGAATTATTTTATTTTTTCAAAACATGTAATTTCTATTATTTTTTGTGTAAATTCAATAAAATATTTCATTTTCTAGTTTTTTGTTAGTTCTCCAAAAATTAGTTTATTAACATGTTTTTCAACAAAAGTTCAGTAAAGTGGATTTTTTGCATTGTATTTATATTGAAAATTTGTATTTTTTTGTCATATGGTTCAAAATATTGGTTTTTTATAATTTTTTGATGTGCATTGAAAAATTATTTAACAATACATAAACATGTGGAAAATATAAACTTTAGAATATTGACCTTTTTTCCATCTTTTATGTATGTGAAAAAGTGAAGATATCATTACAAGTTTTTATTTTAAAAAAAAATATTTTTTATTTTTAAAACACAAGTACATAAATGCACTTAAAAATAAACATCTCACAGAAGAAGAGGACATTAGAAAATCTATAGTGTCAAAATCAATCCTATAAAAAAACATTGGTGATGATACACCACCACTATTCAAAATCGACATAAAAAACATCACATTAAAAAAAAAAATTAATAAAAAAAAAACAAAATGAAAAAAACTTAAAGTGCCAAAAACATGCTCAATTTTTTTTTTTCTTGATTCTGCATCGCCACTTTTTCAAAATCAGGTGTTTTTCTTGATACTTCAAAAAGTAGGTAACAATGAGGTTACCTATTTCATCGGTAATAGTGTTAGTAGAATATATTTGCTTATTGTTATATACCTTTTGAAACTTAGG